>MASP02000157.1:0-195103 GCA_001693025.2 Colletotrichum lindemuthianum | reverse complement strand
CTAACCCTAACCCTAACCCTAACCCTAACCCTAACCCTAAGTAACCCTAACCCTAACCCTAAGATTTAACTGAAAGAAAAGTAGGTTTTTTCGGTTAATAGATTTAACTAAAAGAAAAGTAAGTTCTTTTAGTTAACAGATTTAACTGAAAGAAAAGTAGGTTCTTTCAGTTAACAGATTTAACTGAAAGTAAGTAGCTCTTTCAGTTAACAGATTCGACTGAAAGAAAAGTAGATTCTTTCAGTTAACAGATTCAACTGAAAGAAAATTAAGTTTTTTCAGTTAACAGATTCAACTGAAAGAAAAGTAGGTTCTTTAGGTTAACAGATTTAACTAAAAAAAAGTAAATAAATAGATAGATAGATAGATAGATAGATAGATAGATAGATAGATAGATAGATAGATAGATAGATAGATAGATAGATATATTCTTAATATTTATTTAAATTTATTCTAACTTATATTATAGAATTAAAAATTCTTATTTATAAAATTTAGATTTATTAGAAGAAAAAGTATAGAGTTTAAATTTTGGAAAATTACTTTAAACCTAACCCTTCCCCTATATAATAATAAGGTTATACTATATATTATTATATAATTAATATTCTCTAGTTTATATAAGTAATTATAATAGTAAGTAGAATACTGAAATATATAATATATATTTCTATATTATATCTAATAAAGATTAGTTAATAGATAAAGTTATTCTCTTTCAGTTTATATAATTAAATAACTAAATAAATATAATATTTATAAAATATAATAGTTTATTAAATTTTCATTATATATATAATATATTACTAGGACTAAGCATAAATATAGGAGAGCTAAACTTAAAAAAGAGAACTTAAGAGAAGAAAATAAATAGAGAAGAAGATAATACTTTAGATATATTAGGATTAAGAGATTTAATATGGATTATAGTCTTTAGGCTTAACCTAGCTAATATCTCCTGAAGTGATAAGATAGTATTCTATATAGTATGACCTTCAGATAGTTTAGATATTTATTAATATAGTAAAGAACTAGCTAGTCAGGAGTATCTACTGTTTATTATATATATCTATATAGATAGATTAGTATAAGGAATACTAATAGAAACGTCTATAGTAGTATTTAATAATAAGATATAATATTTAGTAAATAGTAAACTAGTAGTAATAGAATTACTAACTTATACTATAGGGGATCCTAATAAGCTATAAAAAAGAATAAAAGAAATATTAATTAATAGCTTAGTAGTTTCAGTATTACTAATATTCTCTTTGTTTTAATTAGATACTAAAGTTTACAATTACATAACTAAGTGTAAGTCTAACTAGTAATATATTATAGATAGAGTTTATTTATTCACTATATTTAAACTTTCTTCTATAGCTAAATATAAATAGCTATAGTAAGATACTATATTATACTAGTTCTTAGTAATAGTAAAAGAAATAGTTAATAATATCTATTATATTAATAGCAAAAATAGTATTAGAGTTTTTAGTATTTCTTTTCGTCTATATCTAGCTTTCTATAGATAAAACTTTCTAGATAACTTCCTAGATACCCTAGAGCTATATTAATATTATTTATCTATATATAGAATTATAGAGAGTTTTAGTAAATAACCATAATATTATCTACTAGTAACTGAAGCTTAATACTATAGAGATAGTAACTATATAATATTTATAGTAAATTCCTAATAATAAATATTTATATTAATAATATTATCTCAGGCTAAATTATTATTATATACTGAAATACTAATAGATTATATTTTTAATATAAATTAAATATTAAATAGAAAATAAATAGATATATAATAAATTAGTAGTATTAGTATTATAAAAATAAAAATCAATAATAATATATATTTTTCTTAATTTTATATATTTAATATACTACTTATAAAGTCCAGCTAATTCAAAATAAAGATAGGAATAAAGTGTGAAATTTGGAATGAAATTTACTTTATTATTATTTATATATAAATCTAGTATTCTATATACCTTATGCTCTGCAAATCTGTACTATGAGATCTAGTAGTCTATAAATCTACTACTCTATATATCTAATATTCTATAAATCTAATACTCTGAATATCTTATTTTCTAATATTTTAATTATCTATAAATTTACTACTCTATAAATTCCAGTTATTTATTAATCTCATACTTTTATACTTAGCTACTTTATAAATTTTATATTCTATATATTTAATACTCTATATATTTAGTACTAGATAAATTTAATATTAAGTAAATCTGGTATTTAGTAAATTCAGTATTCAGTAAATATAGTATTCTGTAAATTGGATACTTTTAAATCTAGTAGTTTATATATTTAGTAGTTAGTAAATATAAGACTCTCTAAATTATATACTCTTAAATCTAGTAGTCTATATATCTAATATTTTTTAATTTTAGGATTCTGTAAATTTGATAGTCTATAAATCTAGTATTCTGTAAGTCTGATACTCAATAAATTTAGTATGCTATAAATCTGATACTCTATAAATCTAGTACTTTATAAATCTAGTACTTTATAAATTTAATATTCTGTAAGTCTGATACTTTATAAATCTGGTACTCTGTAAATTTAATATTCTATAAGTTTAATATTCTATAAATCTAGTGCTCTATAAATCTAATACTCTGTAAATCTAATATTCTGTAAATCTGATACTCTATAAATTTAATATTCTATAAATTTAATACTCTCTAATTTAATATTCTATTAATATAATACTCTTTAATTATATTACTCTCTAAATTTAGTAATCTGTAAATCTAATACTCTATGAATATATATATCTTATTATTTACTAATCTGTAAATATATTACTTTATAAATCTAGTAGTTTCTCAATTTAGTTATTAATTAATTTAGTATTCTTATAATCTACTAATCTCTAGATTTAGTATTCTATATATCTAGTTATTAGTAAGTCTAGTTATCTTAAAATCTGGTTATCTTTAAATTTAGTACTTAAATATATAATATACTATACAAATCACCTAGTATATATTTCCTCTAAAGTATTTAAGAATATTTATCTTATATACTATAGAAAATATACAGTAATGAAGCCTAATAATTCTGTAACTTATTAATGAAAAAATAATAATACTATTAGATTAAAAAGTAAAGATTCTATTACCTTATTTTTAAAATATATATCCTATTAGTGATAAGATATTCTGCTAGTAGATAATTTATTTAATATACTAAATATATCTACTATTAATTATAAAGTATCAAATCTTCTTTCTAGCTCTACATTTAGTGAGAGATATATATTATTTTATATACCTAACTGTTATAAATATAGATATTACTTCTACTATTAAACTACTATTTTCTTAGTGTAAAAAACTATTTTTGTATATTATACCTTTTCCCGTCAATTCATAGCCTGTATATATACTGTATTTAACTAATAATAACTAAAGTGTAAACTGAATATAGTTAAATTCCCTGAGTCCTATCAGTTAGATTTATGAGAGAATAGGATAATAGAGTATATATAAAAGTAACGTCAGATTAAATTATAATTAATATATATAGGATTAAGCTAACCTTCTTCTGGAAAACTTTAATTTACTGGAGAGTTTTCTTACTATTATATTTCTTAAGCAGAGTGAAAAGTAATAATATTACTAAAGCTTTAGAGTCTATAAAGTTAAACCTTTTCGCTTTATACTTAATATACTAGCTGTTGGTTAAATAAATTTAATATACCTTACAGTAATATAAGATTCTAACTTTAAGATATTATTTAGCTTATTTCTAGTTTTTTAATTTATAAATTTACTTAATTCTATTTATTACTTTCTTAATATTACTAATATAATTCTTATAGTATAGAATTAAGATATTATTAATATAGAAGAAGATAAGGATTTTTCTATTTTAAATCTAGAAAAGATATAGGTTTTTGTCTATTCAATACAGTCTAAAGTGAAGAAAAAGTCAAAAAAACTTCTTATATTATAGCCGAAATATATTATATAGTTTATATAAAATATAGTGAAACTTTATAAGTTTCCCGTTTTACTTAAAACTATTTAGTATATAGTATATAATAGGAAAGTTATTTAGTTTATATAAAATATTTAAGAATATATTTATAATATTAAACTAACAAATCTTAAAGTTAAATGATATTATTATTACTATTACTATTCTAAAAATATATATAGTGAAAGTTACAGTATATATTTATATTAATTTATAACTAATAAATATTTATAATTAATTAATTTATTATAACTAAATTATAACTAGTAGTTTCTATTTTATTATATTTAAATCTATATTATAGTATATATATATATACTGTGAAGAGCTAAACCTGAGCTTATGTAACCAGAAGGTAACGCAAAATACTATTTATTTAGAACTAAGAAGTAAAAAAGAAGCTTTTATAGATACGTAGAAAAGTCTGTATATATAGTACTATATAGAGCTTACTAAGGCTCCACTTGGGTGAGGGGGTTAGTTTTAGATACCTAAGTATAGCCTTAGCTGGATATCCAGATATAGCCTATAATATTATCCCCCTCCTCCCCAGCTGCCACTCAGTTAGAGGCTGTAGGCTAGGTCTCTATTATTATCTGTAATTAGCCTATATATTACCTTATACTGCTCCAGAGCTACTATATCTACAATAACGTTAACAGGCTCCTATATAGGGTTTATATATCCTTCCTATTTAATAAAGATCTCTTATTAATACCCTCTTTCTACTTAATATATCCTCATAGTAAGAATATTTTTAACTAGCTATTTAATTTCCTTATTATTATCTACCAGTAGTAGTAACTAGCTATTAACTATAACTTACCTAAGTAGTAGATTAGTAATAGCTTTCTAGAGTAAATCTATATAAAACTATAAATAAATAGACTCTAAAGTATCTAACTTTATAATATATAGTGAGAGGATCTTTACTACTATATACTTATAGTATAGTTAGGTTAGCTTTTAGCTTAACTTTAATAACTTATAGTTAGATATATTGAATTATATCTTATTAGTAACTTAGTATTAATCTATAGAGGACTAGGTTTTATTTACCTAAGCTTCTAATCTCTACTAAGTAGTAGCTATCTCTATATAAATATATATTATTACTAATTATATTCTCTTAACTAGCTAGTAGACTGTAGCTTCACTACTACTGGGTAGTTTTATATACTCCTTAGTAATTAGAATAAAATTAATATAATATTTATAATCTATAAAGAAAGATATAGTCTCTATTATACTATACTACTAGTTATAGAAAGCTAACTATATAATAAGCAGTAGGTTACTCTAGTTATCTTAAGACTAGTAAGTAAATATCCTTAAAACTATTTAGATCTCCTAGTTATATTATTCTATAATCCTGTTAGTCTGTAAGTAGTAATTAGTATTTAATAGGTATTTAATATCTATTAACTTACAGAATTCCTTCTAGAAGTAACTTATCTAGTTAAATTCTCTATTACTTATAATAAAGTATAATATTCTATGGAATCTATAGTAGTAACTAAGGAACTACTAAGTATATACCTCTACCTCTATTATATCTATCTCCTCTAATGTAGGAGCTTTACCCAGTTAATTAATAATAATCTAGAGGTAATAGCTACCTTATTGTTTTATAGGGGGTAAATTAGTAATAAAGTCTATTAATAGATTAGAATATAATTAGTTAAGTACTAATAGGAACTTTAGGAATCCCTTTTTAATCTGCTTCTAGATATAAATATCTCTATATATATTATAATTATATATAAATTAGTAGATACTCTATAACTATCTAGATAAGTAGAACTATTAGCTTATAATCTCTAGTATACTATTATATCCTAAGTAGCCTATAGGGGAGGAATTATATAACTCCTATATCAGCTTAGTCTTAAGCTTATTAAGGAGGTTATTACTCTCTTTACTACTTAATATCTAAAATTTCTCCCTGAAAGTAAACTATCTCAGTATATTAATAATATACTTAATAATCTAGATCTTAATATAGAGATTAGAAAGAAAGTTATATTCTCCCTACTAAATTATTATAAAGATCTATTAGTATAAGGAGTCTCTCTTAGTAGTATAATTCTATATTTCTTATAAATCTAATCTTTCTTTAAAAACCTAAGTATTAATAATATTTATATATCCTACTTAGAGTTCTGTAGATATAATAATATTTAGAATAATCTATATTACTTATCTTTATTACTTCTTATTATTTTACTCTTTAGGGGTATCTTATTCCCTCTGGGAGAGGATATTAGGAGCTACTACCTAAATATCTAGTCAGTACTTAAAGTAAAAATTATACTGAGATAACTCTTCCGCCTACTAACTTTACCTCTCTGTAAGTTATTATTTTTTTATAAAATACTTAAAACCCTTATAGTTAGTGAGGACTTTAAACTTCTTAGTATTCTATAGTTTTACTTTTTATATCTATAAACAGATTAGTATTATAAGAAGTTCCTTATTATAGATTAAGTAATTAAACTCTATAGGAGTTAGACGTTAGAAATAGAAAATTACTAAATATCTTACTCTAGCCTTATTATTTTAAGTTAATATACCTCCTAAAGTATATTCTAAATAATCTATCTCTACTATTATTAGAACGTTATAATTAAATATCTATAAAATCAATTCTATAGTAAAGAGTTATTTTAGTATAAAGAAAACTTCTTACTATTTTAGTCCCCAGTTAAAAGAAACTAACTTCTAAGTCAGGCAGTTTAGAAACTTTATAATAATATTATACTAAAGTATAAAAACTTTATAATAATTTATAAATTTAAAGAAACTATAGATACTTTTCAGTAACCTAGGGGGAAGCTAGTTAGTAATAACTTCTAACTTCTTAGGATTATAAGAGAGACTTTTTCTAGCTAATATAATAAACTTAATATACTTAACTATAGTAACTAAAAACTTATACTTCTTAGAATCTAACTTAAAGTCTATATTAATAAGGCAGCTAAATATCTAGTAAACTTTCTCCTTATACTCCTTTCGTAAGCTATTAGTATAAATAAAAATATTATTAATATATACTATAATAAAATTATCTAGAAACTATTATAAATAGCTATTAATAAACTATTATAATATAATAGAGATATTAGTAAATCTAAAAAAGTATACTATTTATTAAAAGAGGCTATAATATATCTAAAAAACTATTTTCTCTTAATCTACTTTATTAATTCTGATTTCATAGAATAAAATAATAATATTAAACTTAGTATACTAATAGGTAGTAATAATTCTCTAGAGGGTTTCTAATATAAAGAGGAGGAGGTAATAATCTTTCTTTATAATTATATTCAAAACTTTATAATCTATATAGAAATATACTCCTCTACTTAGTTTTCTTATAAAGAGGATTAAAATACCAGTAGAGAAGCTACTTACTTTAATAAATTCCTTATTAAGTAAATCTTCCAGAATCTTCTTAAATTCCAGAAGCTCCTCCTATAATATACTAGAGAGGGATCCCTATAGAAAGTCTAATTTTTATTCTTTATTATTAAGAATTAATAGAATATAGTAATCTAGCTCTAGTTAACTGGGAGGTAGCTAGTATACTGAATCTAAATAGAAAGAATCTAGGAATCCCTTTAAGATATTTATAAGAATATAATTCCTTAGGTTTACCTCCACTTTTAGGATTAATAGTTTCCTAATATTTACTAAACTAATAGATATAATTTAGTAGGAGTTTAGTGTCTCACTAGTATACTATATAGTATACTAACAGACAAATACAAATAAATTAACACTAAGCAGCTAAACTAACTAGATCTCCTTAAGCTATACTAACTTATTTTAATATTCTAAGTATACTATTATACTACTTTTCCTATATATTATCTATTAAGCTTCAGTATTATAGATAATATAATTATTCTCTATTTATAGCTATTTAAGATATAAGAGTAACTATAGGCTCTCTATAATATAGATATAAATTTTCTATATATAATTACTAACTTCTAAAATCAAAATAGCTACCCCCTAGATATTACTAAATAATAACTTAATAGTATATCTCCTTATCTATCTTTTTAACTTATTAACTAATAGGAAGTAAAGTTTCTTTATAAAAGAGATATTAATAATAATATAAATATTACAGTCTATATTAATAAGTATATTAATAGAGTAATCTCTATTAATTCTAGCTTAAATAGTAGCTAACTATTAGTTACTTACCTATTTTGTTTCTTATTATTTCCCCTATCCTATTACTTCTACTTCAGTTAGCTTTAGAGTCTAACTTCACTCTAGAGTTACTCTTTTCCTAAATCCTTATTATTACTAAGTGGGGTAGTATTATCTCCCTAGTTATCTTTAGTATAATCTAGAGTAGCTGTAGTTTTTATAATCTTTATATTAGTTTTCTTATACTTTTAGGCTTTATAGTTTCTATAAATATAACTTTTCTTATTATATTTAAAATATTAGTAAGTATTCTAGTAGTCTTTAGAGTATTCCTTAGGAGTAAAGGAGAAGCTACTAAAGCTTCAGTATTATTATTACTTCTTAACTACCTTAATTATTATAATATTACTTTCTACGTTATAAGTAGTAAATCTCTAGTGGAATAGTTAGTAGTATATTAATATCCCCTTTATATATTTAAGTTTCTAAGTTATATTTTAAACTTTAGATAATTAAGATCTATACTCTATAAGAAGGTTAACTATAATAAGTAGCTTCTTAAAGTGGGGAAGTAGGATAGCCTCTAGTAGGGAGATCTAGACTATATCTAGCTATATATACCTTTTAGTATTAGCTAGAGTCTTTTTAAATTAGGATAGAAAAGTAGTTAGGTATTTATTTTCTTTCCATCTGAAGTTTTATAACTAGGTAATAGTATAAAGCTAGCTATTAGGATCCAGGTAAGTTCTATCTAAATAACTTATACAATTATTTAGATTATAAGAGTTTTCTAACTCTCCCACTAAAGAAAATTTCAACTACCTACTGAGGATTAAAGTTTAAGTAGAAGTAAATTAGATATTAGTATTCCTAATTACTATTAAAAAAATAGTAGTTAATCTTAAGCTTAACTTTTATCTATTAAGTTTATACTTAATATTCCTTCTACTTACCTAAAAACTTTAGGAATAAAGAAAGAAGTTTCCTCTAGTAGTTAGCTACTAGTAGAAGTATAGTAATATTATTAATCCTAAGAACTATTATCCTAATAGATATTATTCTGGAAGTTACTAGAGTATCCTAGTATAGGCTAGAAATGTCTATTATAGTAGCTACCTAGAGGTTACTACCTATTATAATATCTTATTTCGCTAATCTATATAAAAGCTTATTAATCCTCTAGTAGAGAGAGCTTAAAGTATACTATAACTACTACTAAAGTAGTTTACTTATAAGGTTACTACCTATAGGAGTATCCTAGGGAGCTTCAGTATTCTCTATTATTCTTTATATTAGTTACCTATTATATAGTATTATATCCTAGAAGCTATACTCAACTATATTATATACTTAATTAGTAGGAAGCTACACTCTACTTAGTATTATCTATATAATAAATAAAACTAAATTCTAAATATATAAAAAGCTGGACCTAAGTTTATTTAACCGGAAAGTAGTGTAAAATACTATTTATTTAGAACTAAAGAGTACAAAAGAAGCTTTCATAAGTATATAGAAAAATCTATATATATAATACTATATAGAGCCTACTAAAGCCCCACTCGGGCGAGAAGGTTAGCTTTAGATACCTAAGTACAGCTCTAGCTAGACATCCAGACATAGCCTATAATATATACTATACACTATTAAGATTAATCTGTAGGATAATCCTTCTTATCTAATTAGTCTAAAAAGTAGAATATTTAGTATATTACTTACTATTATAATTTATACTATATTAATACTTAGGTAACCTAATATTAGTCATATTCTCTTTATATAGCAAAAATATAAAATAATATAAAATATAAAAATAACGTAAAACATAAAAATAATATAAAACGTAAAAATAACGTAAAATATAAAAATAATATAAAAAATAAAAATAATATAAAATATAAGAATAGTATAAATATATAAATCTAGCTATTAGTTATATATATCTTTTTAGGTAAGCTAAAAATAATTAAATACTATAAATAATATTTACTTATAAAAATACATTTTTTAATTATTACTACTGAGATACCTTAAAGTCCTCCTATAGTAATACTTTCTATTTACTCTCCTTGTTTTTATATCTTCCTTTTATTACTTTCTATAATTTTTATAATCTATCCTTCTATCTTTATAATTACTTTATTTATAATAATAAATATTTTAAAAACTTAATTATTAGATACTTTAGTTATATTATTAGTAAGGTTATTTTCACTATTAACTTACTACATTTTAAAGATTTTTCTTTTTTTATATAATTATTATAATACTATAATATTAATTATAAACTACTTCTTTTTAGTAGTATTATAAGCTATATTTGGATATCTAGCTAGAGCTGTACTTAAGTATTTAAAGCTAACTCCCCCGCCTGGGTGGGGCTCTAGTAGGCTCTATATAATACTATATATATA
This sequence comes from Colletotrichum lindemuthianum, assembly GCA_001693025.2. Lineage (NCBI taxonomy): Eukaryota > Fungi > Ascomycota > Sordariomycetes > Glomerellales > Glomerellaceae > Colletotrichum > Colletotrichum lindemuthianum. The sequence continues at coordinate 184,508 of MASP02000157.1, read as the reverse complement.
GACTTTTCTATATATTTATAAAAATTTCTCTTTTACTTCTTAATTCTAAATAAACAGTATTTTACGCTACCTTCTAGTTAAATACACTTAAATTTAACTTTTTATATATTTAGAATTTAGTTTTATTTACTATATAGATAATATTAGATAGAGTATAGCTTCCTACTAGTTAAATATATAATCTAGTTAAATGTAGCTTCTAGGATATAATACTGTATAATAGGTAACTAACTAACTAATATAAAGAATAATAAAGGATACTGAAGCTCCCTAGGATACTCCTATAGGTAGTAACTTTGTGAGTGAATTACTTTAGTAGTAGTTACAGTATACTTTAAGCTCTCTCTACTAGAGGATTAATAAGCTTTCGTATAAGTTAGTAAAACGAGATACTATAGTAGATAGTAACCCCCAGGTAGCCACTATAATAGATACCTCTAGCTTACACCAGAATACTCTAGTAACCTCTAGAATAATATTTATTAAGATAATAGCTTTTAGGATGAATAATATTATTATATTTCTACTAGTAACTAACTACTAGAGGAAACCTCTTTCCTTATTCCTAAAGTTTTCAGGTAAGTAGAAGGAATATTAAGTGTGGGTCTAATAGATAAAGATTAAACTTAAGATTAACTATTATTTTTTTAATAGTAATTAAGAATATTAATATCTAATTTACTCCTACTTAGACTCTAGTTTTTAATATTTAATTAAAACTTTCTATATAGTGGGAAGGTTAGAAAACTTCTATAATCTAAATAATATTATTAGTTATCTAGATAGAATTTACCTAAATTCTAATAGTTAGCTTTATATTATTACTTAATTATAAAGCTTCAGATAGAAGGAAAATAAATATTTCATTATTTTTCTATCTTAATTTAAAAAGATTCTAGCTGATACTGGAGGGTATATATAGCTGGATATGGTCTAGATCTTCCTATTAGAGGCTACCTTACTCTCCCGCCTTAAGAAGCTGTTTATTATAGTTAACTTTTCTATAGAGTATAGATTTTAGTTATCTAAAGTTTAAAATATAGCTCAGAAGTTTAAATATATAAAGGGGATATTAGTATATTACTAGCTATCCCAATAGAAACCTACTATCTATAATATAGAGAATAATATTATAATAACTAAAGTAATTAAGAAGTAATAATAATATTGAAACTTTAGTAGTTTCTCTTCTACCTCTAAGGAATACTCTAAAGACCGCTAGGATACTTACTAATACTTTAAATATAGTAAGAAAAGTTATATCTATAGAAACTATAGAGTCTGAAAGTATAAGAAAATTAGTATAAAAATTATAAAAGCTATAACTACTCTAGATTACACTGAGGATAACTAGGGAGATAATATTACTCCACTTAGTAATAGTTAGAATTTAGGAAAAAAGTAAATTTAGAGTAAAATTAGATTCTAGAGCTAATTAAGGTAGAAGTAATAAGATAGGAGAAATAATAGGAAAAGGAATAAGTAAGTAATTAATAGTTAGCTACTATTTAGATTAGAATTAATAAAAGTTACTTTATTAATATACTTATTAATATAGACTATAATATTTATATTATTATTAATATCTCTCTTATAAAGAAATTTTACTTCCCACTAGTTAATAAGTTAAAGAGATAGATAAGGAAATATTGAAATAGGCGCCAGCCGCTTAGGCTGGAATAACTAAATAAACAAAACAAAACAACCTCCTCTAAGCTTAATCCTTTGGCAATGGAAAATAGGGGGAAAAATCTAGAAAAATATGTTAAATTAAGAGCGCTATATTTGCAGATCTATAGTGTAAATAGCGCCTTAATCGTAAAAGTAGTACTCTAGATTGTGTAGGGTAGTATAGTGTGTGAATTCTGTGTATGTTACTACTATTCTTAAGTTTGGTGCTGCAGACGTAGGCTTACAGCCTGTGCGTACGTACTACTTATATAATAACTGAGGCTTATAGCTAAAGCTTAGGCTTATTATAATCCTCCCCTTAGACTTATAGTAAGCTCTACGTTATAAGTCTAATAAAACTATCTATAGTATCTTAATTACTTCTATTTTAGTTGTTTTAGTGTATTCTTTTCTATTACTTTATCTCTACTAGTTAACCTTATTTGCTTGTTATATATATACTGATAGTTATTCTAGAGTAGCTTTTAGACTAACTATAGCTATCCTCCCTATTATGGCGGTTGTGAAAATATAGAGATAGTAGAGCTAGTAGGGGTATTCTATTTAATCTAGGCTTAGTAATTAATTTACTAATATATAAACTGTTTTTTTATATAGTTAGAAGGTTATATAAAGTTCTGTAGCCTAAAGTAATTAGCTTACAGTGGGATTTACCTTAGTAGATAAGATACTAACGCTGGGAGAGTATAGTAAATAGGTATTAGAGATACAGATTCAGGAGGATTATATGAAGGAGGTCTGACTCTTAAGCTTCACTGGATTACTACTGAAGAGGTAGGATTAGGTTGTCAGAATCTGCTTCAGGCTGTTTACTATAGTCCTGGCGTTATCCCTTTATGCTCTGGCATAGTTAACTTATATAGTATACTGAGCTGGGTTAGTATTTAGGCCTACAAATACCCTCCTGATAGCTGTGACGGATTAGTATTAAAAACTAGTAATAGGTATCTAAAAAGTTAGTAGTTATTCTGAGTCTGTATTACTAGTTGTGAGGGAGGATTCTTATAGATATTAGTGTAGAGTCTGAAGTGTTTACTAATAATTAACTTCTAGTGTGAGACTAAGGGAACTTTATCTGGTTACTAATGCCGCTTATTAGATAAGTATTATAGAGAGTTGATAATATTAAGAACTTTATTTTAAATACAGATAAAGAAAAGATAAGAATACTTTAGCTATTAAAGCCCAAAGCTAGCTTTTAACTATTTAAAATAGTAGAAATAGTGAAATAGTAATATTACTTCTATAGTCTTCCTCCCTAAAGCTTAAAGGAATATTCTGGAATCTAAGGTTTCTAATTCTAAGCTAGAAGAAATAGAATCTCTATAAAGTGTAAATAGAAAAGAAAGTATAAATAAAAACTATCTTATAAGTTTGTAAATTAGTATAAGAATATTTTTGATACTGATAGGTAAGAAATCTGGGTTCTGGAGTGGTATTTTAAGATATACTGCCCTCCTTTCTAGACTTAAACCTGGAAGATAAACTTTGAATGCAGGATCCTTTAGTATCAGATTCTCCAGATAGGATTACTAGTCTGTATAAGGAAGAGTCTAGTATATATAATAGTATATAAAAAAGTTTAGTCTATTGGTACTTAAGTTTACATTCTGATAACTTATTAATAGCTTACTTTATATTATAAATTAATATAAGATTCCTAACTTTTAGTCTATCCTCTTGAAGGATATTAGCCTGATGAGCGTTGAAACTGTCTGTAGCTTTCTTATGTTAGTCTGTAATTATCTTCGCAGTACTCTCTCTGTCCTTCTCTAGCTAAGTAAATACCCTGATCTGTAGTTGTAATTCCTCCTCCTTTATTTATACTGACGCTTAGTCTAAAACCCCTATTAAGGTTCAAACTGTTGTCTGATCTGTAAACAGCATTGTAGGTAGTAGGGAGTGAGGGTTTTTGTTGCTATAGGCTATTAAAAGATAGACTAGTAATAGTTAGCTGGGGAAGCTTGGAAGCTTTCTCCTTATTAGTGTTTAACTGTTTGGTAGTTATTATGGTAAATATTATATTTTTAGTTGTTTTTCGATTATTAGTATATAGTAATAAAGTAAATCTTGGTGTTATATAAAAGGGTGGCTGCCTTAATTAGAATTAATCTCTCTAGTGTTTTCTCTCCAGGCTCCCCTAAGTGCTCTATCCTTACTTTTATATAGGGTTAGACCTGCAAATTCGTTCTTCTCCTTCAGACTTTAATATTAGTAGTATAAGCTTATATCTTTTATAGCCTTCCCTATCTTACTACTTTTTAGTTATAATATATTATATAATATTTTTATTGCTTTTCTGTAAGTTTTCCTGTCTTGTAAGTAATCTATTTCCTTATTAACTTACCTCTTCTTATGTTATTTCGCTACTTCTTAATAAGGATTAAGCAGGGTGACTTTATTAGACTTATTAGTCTTACGAGACTCTCTTTAGCTTAATAAGCTATTCTAGATTTTCTGATTTTATATATAGTTCTTCCTTATCTTTTTTATTATATTATTGTAAATTAGATGCTATTTTCTAGGCTTAATTAGGAGCTCTACTCTACTTTTACAAAAAAAAAGATAGATATATTTTTAAGTTTCCTACGTTACTTTTAGGGTTTTTTATATTCCCACTAATTTACAGTTAGAATGTAGCTATTATTCTTCACTATTTATTAGTATTAGGTCTGTAAATAAGCTTATTATAGCTATATAGAACTTAAAAAGCTTTATCTGTAAGTTTTAAGGTTCTTAGTGTTATCTAGCTGGTTAAGATAATATATTATATTGTGATTTTTGACTTTAACTTATTCAAGATAGCGTAAAAGTACTTTCTTATCCTGATCTATAAGAGACTAAAAAGAGATATATCCACCTCTGGGTATTATTAAAATAGGCGCTAGTTGCTTAGGCTGGAATAACTAAATAAACAAAATAAAATAACCTCCCCTAAGCCTAATCCTTCAGTAATAGAAAATAGGGGGAAAAATCTAGAAAAATATATTAAATTAAGAACGCTATATTCACAGATCTACAGCGTAAATAGCGTCTCAATCGCAAAAGTAGTACTCCAGATCGTGTAGGGTAGTATAGTGTGTGAATTCTATGTATACTGCTACTATTCCTAAGTCTGACGCTATAGACGTAGGCTTACGGCCTGTGTATGTATACTGCTTACATAACAACCGAGGCCTACAGCTGAGGCTTAAGCCTATTAGAATATATTACTAGATTATTATCTAGTAATATTTAGGAAGTAGCTATTCTAACTTTAGAAGTTAGTAACTATATACAGAAAATCTATATTTATATTATAGAGAGCTTATAGTTATTCTTATATTTTAAGTAGCTATAGATAGAGGATAATTATATTATCAATAATACTAAAGCTTAATAGATAATATATAGAAAGAATAATATAATAATATACTTAGAATATTAGAATAAGTTAGTATAGTTTAAAGAGATTAAGTTAGCTTAATTACTTAATACTAATTTATTTATATTTATTAATTAGTATATTATACAGTATACTAGTGAGGTACTAAGTTCCTACTAAGTTATATCTATTAGTTTAGTAGATATTAAGAAAATGTTAGTTTTAAAAGTGGAAGTAGACTTAAGTAATTATATCTTTATAAATATCTTAAAAATATTCGTAGATTTCTTCTATCTTGATTCAGTATACTAGTTACCTCTCAGTTAACTAGAGATAGATTACTATATCTTATTAATTTTTAATAATAAGAGATAGAAACTAGACCTCCTATAGGGATCTCTCTATAATATATTATAAGAGGAACTTCTAATATTTAAGAAGATTCTGGAGGATTTATTTAATAAGGAATTTATTAAAGTAAGTAGCTTCTCTATTAATATCTTAGTCCTCTTTATAAGGAAACTAGATAGAAGAATATACTTCTATATAGATTTTAGAGCTTTTAATATAATTATAAAGAAGGATTATTACTTCCTCCTCTTTATATTAAAAATTCTCTAGAGGGTTATTATTATTTATTAGTATATTAAGTTTGATATTATTACTATACTCTCTAAAATTAGAATTAATAAAATAGATTAGGAGATAATAGTTTTTCAGATATATTATAGCTTCTTTAAATAGATAATATATCTTTTTAAACTTACTAGTATCCTTACTATATTTTAATAGTATATTAATAGTTATCTATAATAGTTTCTAGATAATTTTATTATAGTATATATTTATAATATTCTTATTTATATTAGTAACTTACAAAAAAAGTATAAAGAGAAGGTTTATTAGATATTTAGCTGCCTTACTAATATAAGCTTTAAGTTAAATCCTAAGAAATATAAATTTTTAGTTACTATAGTTAAGTATATTAGGTTTATTATATTAGCTAGAAAGAATCTCTCTTATAACCCTGAGAAGTTAGAAGTTATTACTAACTAGCTTCCTCCTAGCTTACTGAAGGATATTTATAATTTCCTTAGGTTTATAAACTACTATAAGGTTTTTATATTTCAGTATAATATTATTATAGAGCTTTTCAATTACCTAACTTAGAAGTTAGTTTTTTTTAACTAGAGATTAAAATAGTAAGAAGCTTTCTTTATATTAAAATAACTCTTCACTATAGAACTAATCCTGTGGATATTTAACTTTAATATTCTAATAGTAGTAGAAATAGATTATTTAGAATATACCCTAAGAGGTATATTAACTTAAGATAACAAAGCTGAAATAAAGTATTTAGTAGCTTTCTATTTTTAATACCTAATCCCTATAGAGTTTAATTACTTAATCTATAATAAAGAACTTTTTATAGTGTTAGTCTATTTATAAGTATAGAGAGTAAAGCTTTAAAGTATTAGGAAGTTTAAGATTCTTACTAATTATAAGGATCTTAAGTATTTTATAAAGAAATAATAGCTTATAGAGAGGTAGAGCTAGTAGGTAGAGGAGTTATCTTAATATAATTTTTACTTTAAGTACTAGCTGGATACTTAGATAGTAACACTTAATATTCTCTCCCAGAGGAAAAGGAATATCCCTAAAAGGTAAGATAATAAGAAATAATAAGGATAAATAATATAGATTATCCTAGATACTACTATCTCTATAAAGCTTCAAGTAGTATATATAAATATTATTAATACCTAGGTTTTTAAAAGAAAACTAGATTTATAAGAGATATAGAACTATATTACTGGGAGAAACTTCTTATATTAATAGAGTTTTATAGTAATTTAGTAGGAAGAGTATAATTTTCCTCCTAACTTCTATATTAAGATCTAGATTACTAAATATATTATCAATATATTAGGATAGCTTACTTTTAGAGAGAGGTTTTAGATACTAAGTAGTAAAGAGAGTAATAGCCTCCTTAATAAACTTAAGATTAGGCTAGTATAGAAGTTATATAACTTCTCCCCTATAAGCTACTTAGAATATAATAGTATATTAGAGATTATAAGCTAATAGTTCTATTAGTTTAGATAGTTATAGAGTGTCTACTAATTTATATATAATTATAATATATATAGGAGTATTTATATCTAGAGGTAGATTAAGAAGGGATTCCTAAAATTCCTACTAGTATTTAACTAGTTATATTCTAATCTGTTAATAGACTTTATTACTAACTTACTCCCCACGAAAAGATAAGGTAGCTATTACCTCTAGGTTATTATTAATTAATTAAGTAAGGTCTCTATATTAGAAGAGATAAATATAATAGTGGTAGAAGTATATATTTAGTAATTTCTTAGTTACTATTATAGATTCTATAGAATATTATATTCTATTATAAATAATAGAGATTTTAATTAAGTAAGTTACTTCTAGAAGGAGTTTTATAGGTTAATAGATATTATATACCTATTAAATACTAATTACTACCTACAGACTGATAGAATTATAGAATAATATAACTAGGAGATTTAAGTAGTTTTAAGGATATTTATTTATTAATCTTAGGAGAATTAAGATAACCTACTGCTTATTATATAGTTAGCTTTTTATAACTAGTAGTATAATATAATAGAGATTATATTTTTCTTTATAGATTATAAGTATTATATTAACTTTATTCTGGTTACTAAAGAGTGTATAGAATTACTTAGTAATAGTGAGGCTATAGTCTACTAGCTAATTAAGAGAATATAGTTAGTAATAATATATATTTATATAGAGATAGTTACTATTGAGTAGAAGTTAGAAGTTTAGGTGAATAAAACTTAGTCTCCTATAGATTGCTACTAAGTTAGTAATAAGGTATAGTTAAATATATTTAACTATAAGTTACTAAAGCTAAACTGAAAGCTAGTTTAGCTATATTATAAATATATAATAGTAAAGATCCTCTCGAAATTATATTATAGAGTAAGATACTTTAGAGTCTATTTACTTATAGTTCTATATAGATTTACTCTAAATAACTACTACTAACTTACTACCTAGGCAGATTATAGTTAATAGCTAGCTACTACTATTAATAGATAATAATAAGGAGGTTAAATAGCTAGTTAAAAATATTCTTACTATAAGGATATACTGAGTAGAGAGAGAATATTAATAAGAAGCTCTTATTAAATAGGAAAAGTATATAAATTCTATATAGAAGCTTATTAATATTATTATAGATATAATAGCTTTAGAGTAGTATAAAGTGATATATAGGCTGATTATGGATAATAATAGAGACCCAGCCTATAGCTCCCAACCGGGCGGCAGCTAGAGAGGAGGGAGGTAATATTATAAGCTATATCTGGATATCTAGCTAGAGCTATATCTAGATATCTAAAGCTAACCTCCTTATCTGGATAAAGCCCCAGTAGGCTCTATATAGTATTATATATATAGACTTTTCTATATATTTATGAAGGTTTCTTTTTTACTCCTTAGTTCTAAATAAATAGTATTTTATACTACCTTCCAGTTAAATAAACTTAGGTCTAGTTTTTTATAAGTAGTATCTAACTTAATAAAATATTTATAGAGGAAGTAAGAGTTAGTATATATTATTATTAGTATTATTAGTATCTTAAAGTATTTAGTTACTTACCTAAGAATAATAGATATTATATATTCTATATTAACTCCTGCAGTTATACTATAGCTTTTAGATATTAATATACTATATATAACTCTTCTTAATTCAATAGTGGAGAAATAGATAATATTATCTCTAAGTTTAAAAGTATTATTATTTTTACTAATATCTTCTGTCTCTAGGATAATAATAAATCTAAGTTAGGATATTATATTACTATTATTAGTAAAGAATCTATTAATAAATATATATAATTGTATTATCTTAATATTAGTAGGGATAAATATTAAATTTCTTTTGGGGTTATCTATTTACTATATTAGGTGTTTATTAAGTTTTTTAATATTTTCTAGCGTTAGATTTTAGTATTAGGTTGTAATAGAGAGGTTAAAATATATTTCCAGTTAGTATATAGAAGCTATATATGCTACTTATATCTATTATTTAATATATGTTACTTTTACTACTTTGGATATGGAGTTAATAAGTTTAATTTTCTTACCTTATTCTTTTTAGGTGAGAGTGATATTATTATTATTCTTTAACGTAATTATATTTCTATTAAATATAAGAAGTTTATATTATATAAATATTAACTTTAGTTTAGCTGTAAACTCTACCTACTGGAGTTTCTCTTTTTCCTTATTATTAAATTTAGGTGAGTAGAGTCTAAGGGTGTTATCTGTTTATATACTTATAATATTAAAGTGTGGATTATTAGGTCTGGAGATTATAAGATATAAGTTATATAATAAGGTTTTTATTTATAGTTAGTTTTTATAGTAGCTAGAGTATATTATATACTAATAGGTGTCTGACTCTGTAAGACTATATAAAAGTTAAATTATAATGATAATAGTGTTCTTTAAGTATACGTTATATAAGCTTACTAATAGTTTCGTTAGTATAAGGTAATTTAGTATTATTTCTATCTGTATATATATTTAGGTGATAATTCAGAGGTAGACTTCTATAGGAGTTACCTCTTTAACTATTACTAATAGTATTAATATAAAGTAATAGCTAACCTGTAAGATTATTAGTAACTACGTGAGAATATTAGTTTTCTTCTAATTGTTAAAGTTTTTAATAACGAATTATAACTTCTTATATAGTATATTATCTATACTCTTGATCTTATTAATAAATTGTAGACTGAAGATCCTTATACTGTTGTGTTTCTGGATGTTGAAGTACTTAAGGTAGAGTATATTTTTTACTAATAGTATCCTCTACTCTATAGTATATAATTTCTAAAATAACTTCCCTAGTATCTTAATAAGGTTATATTAGTGAGGCTTAATAGTTTTAGTAAGTATCTCTGTTTTTCTTTTTTGTTAGATAGATATTATAGTAGATATTATCTGTAAGTTTAGTTTCTGTTATGGGCTATATTTGGATGTCCAGCTAGAGCTATACCTAGGTATCCGAAGCTAACCCCCTCGCCTGAGTGGAGCTTCAGTAGGCTCTATATAGTATTATATATACAGACTTTTCTATGCACCTTTAAAGGTTTCTTTTTTACTCCTTAGTTCTAAATAAACAGTATTTTACGTCACCTTCCAGTTAAATAAGCTTAGGTCCAGCTTTTTATATATTTAGAATTTAGTTTTATTTACTATATAGATAATACTAAGTAGAGTGTAGCTTCCTACTGGTTAAGTATATAATCTAGTTAAATATAGCTTCTAGGATATAATACTATATAATAAGTAACTAATATAAAGAATAATAGAGAATACTAGAGTCTCCCAGGATACTCCTATAGGTAGTAATCTCGTGAGTGAACTATTTTAGTAGTAGTTATAATATATTTTAAGCTCTCTCTACTAGAGGATTAATAAGCTTTTATATAAGTTAGTAAAATAAGATACTATAGTACGTAGTAACCTCCAGGTAGCTACTATAATAAATATCTCTAGTTTATATTAGGATGCTCTAGTAACCTCTAGAATAATATCTATTAGGATAATAGCTTTTAGGGTTAATAATATTATTATATTTCTACTAGTAGCTAACTACTAGAGGAAGCTTCTTCTCTTATTTCTGAAGTTTTTAGGTAAGTAGAAGGAATACTAAATATAAACTTAATAGATAAAAGCTAAGCTTAAGATTAACTACTATTTTTTTAATAGTAATTAGGAATATTAATATTTAATTTACTTTTATTTAGACTTTAGTCCTCAGTAAGTAGTTAAAACTCTCTAAATAGTGAGAAAGCTAGAGAACTCCTATAATCTAAATAATTTTATAAGTTATCTAGATAGAACTTACCTAGACTTTAATAGTTAGTTCTATACTATTATTTAGCTATAAAGTTTTAGATAGAAAGAAAATAAATATCTAACTATTTTTCTATTCTAATTTGAAAAGATTCTAGCTGACGCTAGAGGGTATATATAGCTAGATATAATCTAGATCTCTTTACTAGAGGCTACTTTACTCCTCCACTTTAAGAAGTTACTTATTATAATTAACTTTCCTACTAAATATAGATTTTAGTTATCTAAAGTTTAAAATATAACTTAGAAGTTTAAATATATAAAGAGAGTATTAGTATACTATTAGCTACCCTACTAGAGACCTACTATTTATAATATAGAAGATAATATTATAATAACTAAAGTAGTTAAGAAGTAATAATAATATTAAAACTTTAGTAGCTTCTTTTCTACCTCTAAGGAACACTCTAAAGACTATTAGGATACCTATTAATATTTTAAGTGTAGTAAGAAAAACTATATCTATAGGAACTATAGAGTCTGAAAGTATAAGAAGATTAATATAAAGATTATAAAAGTTATAGCTACTCCAGATTATACTGAAGATAACTAGGGGGATAATATTATCCTACTTAGTAATAGTGAGGATTTAGGAAAACAATAACTCTAGAGTAAAGTTAGACTCTAAAGCTAACTAAAGTGGAAGTAATAAAATAGGGAAAATAGTAAAAAAAAGAATAAGTAAGTAACTAGTAGTTAGTTACTATTTAGGCTAGAATTAATAGAGGTTACTCTATTAATATACTTATTAATATAGGTTATAATATTTATATTATTATTAATACTTTCCTTATAAAGAAATTTTACCTCCTACTAGTTAATAAATTAAAAAGATAGATAAGGAGATATATTACTAGGTTATTACTTAGTGATACTTAGAGGGTAGTTATCTTAATTTTAGAAGTTAGTAGCTATATATAGAAGATCTATATTTATATTATAGAGAACTTATAGTTACTCTTATATTTTAGATAACTATAGATAGAGGATAATAATATTATTTATAATATTAAAACTTAATAGATAATATATAGGAAAAGTAGTATAATAATATACTTAGAATATTAGGATAAGTTAGCATAATTTAAGGAGATCTAGTTAGTTTAGTTACTTAATACTAATTTATTTATATTTATCTATTAGTATACTATATAGTATACTAGTAAGGTATTAAGCTTCTACTAGGTTATATCTATTAGTTTAGTAGATATTAAGAAAATATTAGCTTTAAAAGTAGAAGTAGACCTAAGAGATTATATTCCTATAAATATCTTAAAGGAATTCCCGGATCTTTTCTATTTAAGTTTAGTATACTGACTACCCCCCAGCTAACTAGGAATAAACTACTATATCCTACTAATTCCTAATAATAAGGAATAGAAACTAAACCTCCTATGGGAACTTCTCTATAGTATATTATAAAAGAAGCTTCTAGTATTTAAGAAGATCCTAAAGGATTTACTTAATAAGGAATTAATTAAAATAAATAACTTCTCTACTAATATCTTAATCCTCTCTATAAGAAAGTTAGGCAGAGGAATATATTTCTATATAGATTATAAAGCTTTTAATATAATTATAAAGAAGGATTATTACTTCCTCCTCTTTATATTAGAGACCCTCTAGAAAGTTATTACTACTTACTAGTATACTAAGTTTAATATTATTACTATATTCTATAAGATTAGAATTAATAAAATAAATTAAAAGAAAATAGCTTTTTAGATATATTATAGCCTCTTTGAATAGATAGTATACCCCTTTAGACTTACTAATACCTCTATTATATTTTAATAGTATATTAATAATTACTTATAATAGGTTCTAAATAATTTTATTATAATATATATTAATAATATCCTTATTTATATTAGTAACTTATAAAGAAAGTATAAAGAGAAAGTCCACTAGATACTTAGCTACCTTACTAATATAAACCTTAAGTTAGATCCTAAGAAGTATTAATTCTCAGTTATTATAGTTAAGTATATTAAGTTTATTATATTAGCTAGAAAAAGCCTCCCTTATAATCCTGAGAAATTAGAAGTTATTACTAACTAACTTCCCCCTAGCTTACTAAAAAGTATTTATAATTTCCTTAAATTTATAAATTATTATAAAATTTTTATATTTTAATATAATATTATTATAAAGTTTTTAAACTATCTAACTTAGAAGTTAGTTTCTTTTAACTGGAGACTAGAGTAATAGGAAACTTTCCTCACACTAAAATAACTTTTTATTACAGAACTAATCCTATAGATATTTAACTCTAATATTCTAATAATAGTAAAGATAAACTATTTAGAGTATACTCTGGGAGGTAATAAACTTAAGATAATAAAGCTAGAGTAAGATACTTAGTAGTTTTCTACTTTTAATATCTAACCCCTATAGCTAACCCTATACTAATAGATCTTTATAGTAATTCAGTAGGGAGAGTGTAACTTTCCTCCTAATCTCTATATTAAGATCTAGCTTATTAAATATATTATTAATATATTAGGATAATTTACATTTAGGGAGAAACTTTAGATATTAAGCAGTAAAGAGAGCAATAGCTTCCTTAATAAACTTAAGACTAAATTAATATAGAAGTTATATAACTCCTCCCCTATAGGCTACTTAGAGTATAATAATATACTAAAGATTATAAGCTAATAGTTTTACTAGTCTAGATAGTTACAGAGTATCTACTAATTTATATATAATTATAATATATATAAAAATATTTATATCTAGAGGTAGATTAAAGAAGGATTCTTAAAATTCCTATTAGTATCTAATTAGTTACATTCTAATTCATTAATAAACTTTATTACTAACTTACTCCCCACGAAAAGATAAAATAGCTATTACCTCTAAGTTATTATTAATTAACTAGATAAAGTTTTCATATTAGAGGAGATAGATATAATAAAAGTAGAAATATATATCTAGTAGTTTCTTAGTTACTACTATAAGTTCTATAGAATACTATAATTTATTATAAGTAATAGAGGATCTAATTAGGTAAGTTACTTCTAGAAGGAATTTTATAGATTAATAAGTATAATATACCTATTAAATATTAGTTACTACTTACAGACTAATAGAATTATAAAATAATATAACTAGGAGATCTAAGTAGTCTTAAGGGTATTTACCTACTAGTTCTAAGATAACTAGAGTAACCTACTATTTATTATATAATTAGCTTTTCATAACTAGTAATATAATATAATAGGGATTATATCTTTCTTTATAGATTATAAATATTATATTAATCTTATTCTGGTTGCTAAGGAGTATATAAAACTATTTAGTAGTGGTGACACTGTAGCTTACTAGCTAGTTAAGAGAATATAGTTAGTAATAATATATATCTATATGGAGATAGTTACTATTTAGTAGAGATTAGAAGTTCAGATAAATAAGATCTAGTTCCCTATAGATTAATATTAAGTTAGTAATAAAATATAGTTAAATATATTTAACCATAAATTACTGAAACTAAATTAAAAGCTAGCTTAGCTATATTATAAGTATATAATAGTGAAGGTTCTCTTACTATATATTATAAAGCTGGATATCCTGAGGTCTATTTACTTATAGTTTTATATAAATTTACTCTAGAAAGCTACTACTAATCTGCTATCTGGGTAGGTTATAGTTAATAATTAGCTGCTACTACTAGTAGATAATAATAAGGAAGTTAAATAGCTAGTTAAAAATATTCTTACTATAAGGATATATTAAATGGAGAGAGGATACTAATAAGAAGTTCTTATTAAATAGGAAGAATATATAAACTCTATATAGAAGCTTATTAATACTATTATAGATATAGTAGCTCTAGAGCAGTATGAAGCGACATATAGGCTAATTATGGATAATAATAGAGATCTAGCTTATAGTTTCTAACTGAGCAGCAGCTGGAAAGGAGGGGGGTAATATTATAGGCTATATTTAGATATCTAGCTAGGGTTATACCTAGGTATCTGAAGCTAACCCTCTCGCCCGAGTGGGGCCCTAGTGGGCTCTATATAGTATTATATATATAGACTTTTCTACGTACCTATGAAGATTTCTCTTTTACTCCTTAGTTCTAAATAAATAGTATTTTATACTACTTTCCGGTTAAATAAACTTAGGTTCAGTCTTTTACAGCTTCTGTAATAAAAGTTATGTTTTTATATCGTTATTTTTACTATTTAAGTTTATTCTTATTTAATACTGCTACTAATATATTTTCTTTTAGATATTCGTCTGGTAGCTAGTTATTATATAGGTTTTAGTTTTCTATCTTTTCAGTATATAGTTAATAGTATAGCTTAACTATAGTTAATCTAAAGGTATTAGGTTTACTGTCCGTCTTTATAATATATATTTCGCTATTAATAGAGATGAGCCTAAAAGACTCTATCTAACTTTAGTATTTATAGTAGATATATATTTCTGATTAAAGGGGTAAGTAGTAGACTGAAGCTATAGAGAGGCTGTTATATATATTGAGGGTGTTAGAGACTTACTATTAAGTATAGATTTTATATATCTCTTCTATTACTTTCCAGATAGTAACTCCTTATCTTATAATATCTAGAGATAGTAGTAATATTAGGTTAAAGTGTAAATATATTTAAAACTAGTAGAGTTAGTATAAAGCTGTTTAGGTTACTAGTGTTATTAACTATCTTAATTATATTTTATAGTGTCTCTTTCTTGTTAATTTCTAGTGTTTGATTTAAGATAATTTTATATACTTTCTGTAGGGGGGTATAGTAATATTCTAGTTTACTGATATTATTATGGGTTTTAATTAGTATGATTTTAATCTTACTGTTTATACTATTAGCTTCCTTCTTGAAGTTTTCAGCTGTGAAGTTATATTCTATATTAGTAATAATTCTATCTAGAGGTTTTTGGTATATGTTAATCTAATATACTTTTAGAGTGTATTATATATCTTCTGTAGAGATATTTGTTATGAATTTTATAGCTGTAAATACTGTAGAGATATTAACTATATATAGTATAAACTTCTTTCTATTAAGATATATAATATTAATAATAATTTCTATATTAAATTTATAGTTTCTATTAAGGCTGAATTTAAATTAGTATGGTATTTTGCTGTTTATTTAGTATTAATAGTAGTTTTTAGTAATTATTTTTATTTTATTAGTTATTATAATCTCACTTACTCTCTTGAGTATATTATTTAACTTATAGATACTAAAGTAGCTGAATTTCTTATAAAGTTACTATATTTTTATTTCTGTGAGGAAGTTAATAGTTTTGTTATAGGGATCCTTCTGAATTAAGAATTATAGGTACTTATTATATCTTTCTATAGGTAGTAATACTCTCTCCTACTTAATCTTATTATTAAGATTATTAAGATATATTTAGAGGCAGTTTATATTAGAGAGGTTTAGTAGAAATAGTGTAGCTATAGGTATAGTATTAAAGTTAATATCTCTAAAGAGTATAAGTATTTTAGTGATACTGAGACTTATAAAATTTTGTCTGCCTCTCAATCTAATATTTATTTTTAGAGCTATCTTATCTAGTAAGATATTAGAAAGTATCCTCTAGAGGGCTTTAAGTTATTATATACTTCTAGTGGAAAGCCTGCCTGCTTTAGTATCTAGGAGGATACTTTTGAAAATAATTTCTAAATATTATAAGGTTAAAAAGGTTTCTAATTTATTAGTAGTTATTAAATAGTAAAAAGTGTGGTTTTAGAGGATCTTTATAAGCTATATAGGGTTAATAGTTTCCTCTTAGCTATTTATTATAGTAAAGTGGATAGCTACGAAGTTACTTTCTGATATCTCATCTATATTATCTCCTACTTCCTCTATTATCTCCTCTGTAGGGGTAGTATTATTAAGGTATATTGTAATTTCCTCTACTAATATAGTGTTAATAATAAATACCTTCTTAAATTATAAGGTAGTAGCTTTATGTTTCTCTAGAGTATATTTTATTAACTAGTATTTATTTACTGGTTTTCAGTATATTTAATATTTACTTTTTATATCTCTACTTTATATTTTCTTGTGGAGCTATCCTGAAGTGATATTATTATTCTGTGTACGTTATAAATAAGATAGTTACAGGCAGTTAAAATATTAGTTCCACTTTTAGCTATTATATATATAGTCTATAAGAAACTGATTATAATTTATAATATAGTTAGTTTTTTACTTTAACTATCTTTTTTAATTTTTAAATATCTCTATTATTTATTTATATAGCCTATTCATAGTTAGTTTAGCTTTATTAATAATATTATAAAGTATATTAATTATATTATATATTTAGTATATAGTTATATATATCTTCTTATTAATTTTCCCCTATAGATCTTATAGGTTCAGATAGATATATTATAATAGGGTTAGGCCTGTAAACAGGCCTATTTACGTAATATAAGTAGCCTCACAAGTATAAATAGCCAGGTTTATTACAGATAGATAGAAAGAATTAACTTCTCTTCTCTCCAGAATCTAAGACTTACTATTTAGATCAGCTTAGCTTTTAGACTGTAGATCTGCAAATATAATTCTAATATTTTCTATCTATTTTTACTTCTCTTAGGTTTTATAATTAAGGGTAGTTAGTTAATTTTAGTCTAGATAGGCTCTCTCAGCTATAGTTGATTTTAATAGTATCCAGAGGCGGATTATTCTGCTCTCAGTCTTTAAAGCTGGAATAGAGAGACACTTCTATATTACCTTAATAAATAAATATTAATATAATATAACAAAAGTATAATATATTATCCTACTATTAAGAAACAATATATAAGTAAATATAAAAACTAGAAAGATTACTAAAGAAAGCTATTTATAAACCTATATTAGAAATAAGAAAACTAAATGATAGTTATACTTATACTCTCAAAACTGGTAGATACTTTAGAGACCCAGAAAGTATTTAGAAACCAATACTTACGTAACTTTACTAAATAAACTTTTATAACTTTATATTATAAGATTATTATTAGTAGGGTATTTACAGACCTAACCTGCAGGTGGACTAGGAATTACTCTACTAGATATAATAGAAAATAATAATTATAATAATAATTACAGAATAATTAAGAAAGTAATCCTACTAAGCTAATAAGTATAGTAGGATTAACTTATTTATCTAAAGACTAGTAAAGAGACAAATAAATAGACTATTTAAATACCTATAATATAGAGAAGATAGCTAGGTAAAAGGAAGACCACTATAACTTGAATACCTCCTTTTTAGAGAAGATAATATATGAGAATAGTTATATTCAGATTTTTAGATACCTCTAAAGAAGGAGAAGATAGATAATATTAGAATTACTATAAATTACTAGTCTATTAAAGTCTTTAGGAAGAATTAACTAGCAGCTTTATATAGAATCAAATTAGAATATTATATAATAAAGATAAAAGGATAGTAAAAAACCTCGTATAGACAGTCTGGTTAACAGCTCTTATTAACAACAATATCTTAGTAGGACTGACGACTCGACAAAAGGAACGTCTGTTAAGTATTAAAAAAAAAAAAAAAAAAAAAAAAAACTTTACTTCAGACGATATTTACAGACCCACATTTTAGTTATTACGCTTATTTAATTATTTTCTTTTCTTAGTCTGGATCTTCTCTTTTCTTACTACTGAAGCCTCTTTATTCCCTATTTCCCTATAACCTCTGGGGTCTCACTCTATTTCAATAGAAATTCCATCTAGAATTTATACTTATTACTTCCTTTTAGGTTATAATAGGTAAACACTTCTATGCTGTTTAAACGGACCTGCCACTAGGCTAATAGACTAACTAACCTATTTGCAGACTAATACTATTAACTATATTCGAATACGACTATTTGTTTAATTGCTACAGATACTATGGATCCCACGGATACTATAGATTATACGGAGGCTATAGCTATATAGATACTACAGCTTCTGTAAGCTACAGCTACAGCTATATATATAGCGAAAGTGTCGAAAATTAATAAAAGTAATAAGAGGGCTAGCTATATATACTACAGCTACGAAGGCCACAAAAGCTACAGATCCTACAGATACTATAGATACTATAGATACTATAAATCTTACAGATCCCTCAAATAAACCCCCAAAAATCACAAAAACGACAGCTACAGTTATATCAATTAATTCATAAAACCTACAGTAATACGTATAGCTATAGCTACGTAAGCTATAGCTACGTTACAGCTATGTGTATATTACCCTAGGGTCCTCGAAGCCTCACGAAAAAGAAGGAAACCCGACTAAATACAGCTTTATAGTTACGACGATTTATTAATTATTACGCATGCAAGACTATATTAAAAATATCTGGTTTAAAAGGAAAGACTACTCTAGGGAGGAAGAATACCCCCAGGAGTAGTATATACTCCATATAGTAACTTTAATAAACCTCTAGCTAGGAGAGGTAATACTTATAAATATAAAAGTAGTTTACTAGTATAAATAATAAATAGTATAACTAAGAGGTTACGTACGTACGTACGTATAGCCGAAAGCTATAGTTTAAATCTGTTTTTCGACTTTTTTTTTACCCTATAGGGTTAGTTAGGTTTTTGTTTTTATCTAGATTTTTAAACGCGTAAGGGCGTAGGTTTTTAAAAATAGGGAGGATTATAATAAAGTTAAGCCTGTAAATAGATCTATTTATATAATATAAGTAACCTTATAAGTATAAATAGCTAGATTTATTATAAACAGATAGAAAGAATTAACTTCTCTTCTCTCCAGAATCCAAAACTTACTACTCAGATCAGCTTAGCTTTTAGACTATAGATCTGCGAATGCAATTCTACAGTTTTAAAATATTTTTCTAATATTTTCTATCTGTTTTTACTTCTCTCAGGTTTCATAGCTGGGAGTAGTTAGTTAGTTTTAGTCCAGATAGACCCTCTCAGCTATAGCCAATTTCAATATTAGAGGAGGTTAATTTATATTATTACTATTTTAAATATCTTAATTATATTAGTATACTTATAGTTTTTAGTAAGAGTCTTAAAACTTATATTTTTCTATTCCCTATAGTAGTTAAAGTGGACTATAGATATTTTAAACTTATCTCTAACTATTATAGTTATTTACGTAATTAAGAGGTTATTTAAGATTAGTAAAATTAATATTTTATAGTATAAGTATATTTATTCTATTAGTATATCGTTAAATACTCTTCCTACTATATTTTAGTTAATATTATAGTTAATATTATAGTTAAAATATTTAGTAATAAATATTTATATCTTATCTTTAAAAATATTATGCTCCTCTCTAGTATATTTATTATTTATTCTAAATATTTTACTGAATAATAACTTGATTTTCTCGTGTGGTTAGTTAAATAGGATATAGTATTTTAGTATTAACTAATATTTTCCTCTGAGGTAAATATAAAGTTTTGGGGGTCTGGTTAGCTTTAGGTGTTTCTCTTCCTTATTAATTATTATTTTCTCAGTTTTTAGTAAGTTAATATACGTTTAAATATTTAGCTCTGTTAGTTATAAGTTTAGTGTTAGTGTTACTTTTATTATTAATATTAATAATATTAATTATAGAGAGGGTGACTTTATTATCAAGTTTCTTAGTATAGATAGTTGTTAATTAATAGGAATAAATCTTCCTACTTTTAGGAGGTTATTAATAAAGCTGGGGTTCTTTATAATCTTTTATCTGAGAGTGAAGTATCCTTATTAGTTAGTTTTAATATTCTCTACTATTTATCTTACTAGCGTCTCCTCCTTAAGTATCTTAACTAGCTTTTCCTTTAATATATTTTTATCTATAGAGAAATATATACTTCTCTCTATTAGGTAGTTTTTAAGCATTTATATTAATATTTTTTCTGTATTATTAAAATATTCTATAGTTTATCCCTTAAAGTTAATATAGTAAGTTTCTTATATTTTATTAAAATAGATATTTTGCTTCTTCTATAGGTGAATATAGTAGTAGATAAAAGTGTTATTAAGAATATTACTGTTAGTATTTATCTGAAGTTTAATATTCTCACTCTATTGTTAAGATATAATTTTTTAGTATATCTCTATTAGTATTCTTATATCTGTATATTAGAATACTTTCTTATACTTATCGATTTCAGTTATAGGGATATTATTATAAGTTATATTCTTGCGAGAGCTGTCGATAGGGTCTGGGGAGGAAGATAAATTTAAGGTATTAGGCTGGGAGAAAATATATAGTTAATATAGTTTTACTATATTTTAATTACAGACGTTTCTCTAAAAGCTATAGTTTTAGAGGTATATATACTTATTAGATAAATTATAACTATTAAGTAGATATCTCTTTCTAGTGAAAACTTTATAAATATTTTCCTATTTCTAATTTTTATTAATTTAGTAGATATTATTCCTTACTGGTAATACTAATAGTAGATTAGTATACTTTAGTGCTATTTTTATGGAGGCTTGCTTAAGAGGTGAAGGGTGGTTGTTATTAAATAGTAATATAATTGAGGTTATTTTAATTTAGTTTAGCTCTTTATTATATAAATATACTATCTGCAGTGGATAGGGATAATAGGTAATAATATAAGGATATTGTTAGTTATACTAATTTGCGTTATCTAGTATATTTTTTCTTGGTCCTTTATTACTATAGGGGGAAGTTTTAAGAATAAGCTGTAGTAGCTAACTAGTTAGATATATTATTTTACTATTAGTCTGAATAATCTTTTTTTTATATTATTCCTTATTATTTCCTCCTCTCTTTATCCTCTAGTTCTGCTGTTAGTATAAATATCTCTCTTTTTTGTTTTTTTTGGGGGTATAGTTTTGTTGGAAGGACTCTCCTAATAGGGGTTTTTTGAGTGGATAGTGATATTATTAGTATTAGTGTTCCTCCTCTTTATGCTGGTTATAGTGTTTATTAGTTTAACTTATAGTTATTTTATTATTATTAACATTTTATTAAATACTTATTCGATATCTATAGGTAGGAATGAGGGATAATAGTTTCTTAATATTTTCTGTCTCAGTGTTAGTTATAATATTTTTGATAGTTTTATTATTCTTATAGAATCCTAATTAGGATATTTCTCTGCTGCAGTTATATACAGAATATATAGGGGAAAAAAAGATTATAAGTTAATACTATTACTTAGTTTTGAATTTAGGATGTTTTTATATTAGTTTATATTATTGATTATATTTTTGTGATTGTTCCTAGGGTCTTTTTGTTATATAAAATAAGGATTTCTTTCTTTATTATTGTTTTTATTATGGTTAAGTTCTGACTGCTGGGTAAGCTGTGTTATAAATGTAGATATATTAACTAAGGTGTTTTACTTCTTCTATATAATATTAGAAAAAAAAGGGGGGGGTGGGAGTTTTATAGTATGTTGTTTTTGGTTGCTGATATATTATGTCTGCTATTATCGAGATACTCTCCTGTCTCTCGATAGTTAAATATATGTGAGATATTAGAGAGTGGTAGTAAGGGATAGTAGTTTTATTATAGGTTCCTTCTTTCTGGTTATATTAATTTTATTGCTTTATCTCGGCGTTTACTACCTTAATTTAGTGTTAATTTCAGTTGTCTTTTATTACGTAGTGGATATAATATAATATTAAGTAAATAGGTTATTATAAGTTTATCTTTACTTCTATTTCTATTGTGGGCTTGTTATTAATATTCTCAGGGTAGTATATAGTTGTAATAGCTTTAAGTTACCTGTTTCTGCTTGGAAGCTGTCTGTAGGGTCCCTTAGGAGATATTATAATTTCGTCTTTTTAGGTATTCCTTACTAATCTATAGTTAAGTAATAGTAATAAGTATTAGTAGTAGTTAGATTACTCATCAGTATTAGTTTAGAACTGGTAAATATTTGTAATCGATCGATTTATTGTAACTAGGTTGTAACTAGTAGTTTCTATTTTATTATATCTAAGTCTATATTATAGTGTATATATACACGCTATACGTCGTTAGGATTAATCTGTAGGATGATCCCTCTTATCTAATTAGTCTAAAGAGTGGGGTATTTGGTGTGTCACCCACTGTTATAGCTTTTACCACATTAGTGCCTAGTTAACCTGATAATTTACTTGAGAGGATATTTCTCTTAGAGGTTACTTTATATATAGATTCTAGCTTTATAATACTTAAGATAACTATCTTAGTTAAGTTTGTATGTAAATACCTATTTTAGAGGGATAAACTTTAACTTTACCTTATATTTAGTGATTATTTTCCAGATACTTATCTTTATAAGTTTATTAATTTTAGTGATAGTTGCTTTAATAAAGGTAGAGTGAAGTGGTTTTAGTAAATATTTAATATTCTGGTAGGTTTTTGGAGGCTTTAAAAGCTAGTTAATATAGATTTTACCGACTAATATGGCGGAGATCTGTATTTACTTCACTTAGTTAACTAATATAAAGATAAAGTAATAGAAGGTATAATATTTCTGGTTTACCTTCTTCAGAGCTTTCTCCTGATTAGATATAAAAGTATTAAAGAAGGTATTCTAGTTATATTTTATCTCGAGGAATGTAAAGTACGCTCTAAAGTATAGTAATTACTTTAGTGGTACTTATAAGGGTTAGCTTAAGTCTTTATAGTTATATATCTACTCTAACTTCTCTCTAGTAGCGTTTTTTTCCTTATTATCTAAATATAGCTATACTAAATAAGTAGGAGAAATAAAATTAGTAAGTAATATATAAAGATTCTTTATATTAAGAATTTGTAGAGGGGGTATATTTATTTAAATATAAATGTTTTTAAGAATTATATCCTCAGCTAGGTTTAATTTAGAATTAGTATTCTGAGACTTCCCTTACTTCTTGTTATCCTCCTTAGGGAATAACTTTAGCGAGAGGTCCAGAGTTATCTGTAGAGATATAGAGTTTGGGGTTACTTTAGGGGTTAGTAGCTATTTTCTTTATATATTATTACCCCTCTTTAAGGGTGCAGGCTTAGAAGGTTATATAAATAATATTTTATTATCTAAAATTAATATAATATTATCTCTTATTTATATTCCCAGGATTTCTAACTTTAGGGATATTTTAGAAGGTAACTTTTATATTTCCTCTGTAATTTTATAAGCTTAGTTACCTTAAATTACTTTAGTAGTATTGTCTTTTGAGTAGAATATTCTCTTATTGAATAATATATTTTGCGTAGTAATAACTTATTAAGTTGAGGGGATCCAGACTTTATAGAGATTATGGAAGTTTGTAATATATCCTACTAGATATCTAATATACCCTTAAGGTTTAATTTTGAAGTTTTATTTATTTTTGTTTACTTTATATTCTTTTTAAGAGGATATATTCTATATTTATATATATAGATTCCTCCCTATTAAAAGTAAGGGTTACTTAGAAAGTTTGGCTTATAGGTAAGATTATATTATTTAATATAGTTTTATAACTAATTTTATTTAATCTAGATTAGGGAAAATTATAATTAACGCTAAAGTAGACTTATATTATAAAGATAAGCTACTATAATAATAGCTTGACTCTAAAGTGAAGTTAGAAGATCTAATATATTAAGTATCTTAAGAGCTTTAGTGATAAGCTCTTTACTAGCTTTCTTGGTGCTACTATTTAGCTTCTTAGTGTATAAGGAAGTCAGTTTAATATTAATATTCTGTTTTAATATTTACGTCTGATTTTCTACAAGGCTATTAACTATAATTAAATCTTACCTAATATTTTATCTGATTTTATATAGTATAAAGCTATATTATTTTTAGATCTAATATTTAAATATCTAGAGGATTATAAAGATATGAAAATACTATTTTGAAATATATAGAAAGGTAAAGAGTTACTTTATATACTTATCTTTAATAATAAGAAGCTATTTACTTCAATCTAATACTTCTAGGTAGTTAAAGAGGTTTCAGGAGATTCTATAAAATAGTTATATAGCTTTATCTTTAGAGGTTTAGCGTAATATAACTAAGCTTACGTATATAACTATCTAATCCTTATATTTAAGGGTACGAATACCTTAGATCTTTACCCTCTGAGTATTAAGAACTAGCTTCTTGAGTGCTTGTAGTTCCAGATGTTCCAAGTGAAGATACTATATTATAGTGTTATCTACCCTTACTTATTATATATCCCGAGATTACTTAGTATAGGTAAGAATGAAGGTATAGGAATTTATAATAATATTATTACTTAAAGTAAGTTAATTAGGAAAAATATAGGGGGAATAAAGCTTAAATTCTATAAAAGTAATATTAGCTTTCTTTACTAACTAAGCTATTTAAATATTTTTATCTGGGGGTTTGAAGTAAAGAATGTTATTATAGTCTGAATATCAAAATCTAGACTTTCTAAGGAGGCTCTCTAAGATAATATTTATATAAAAGCTTTTAATATAGGCGATATTCTTCAGAGTAATATTCTTATTTCCCTTTACACTATTGAGGATATTATAAAGAATCCTTATACTATAGGTTATAATTAGGTATAAGGAGGCTCTAGTCCTAACTTATCCTGATATATTATAGGTAATTAAGTTCCTTTTAAGGCGTAAGAGGTTATTTACTAAGTAAAAAGCTTCACAGTTATTAAATATAATACTACTCGAGATAAAATTAGAATTCTGAATATAGGTTAAGTAGATCACTTTAGGCTTAGGCTTAGAAGTAATTAAACTAAACTTCTTATTAAGGATATATAGATTATTCTCTATAATAGTAAATATAATAATATTATTAGGTATTACGACTGTTAAAAAATTATCGCCAGATTATAATTTCTTTACCTTACTTTTAGATAATATTTTTTGGACTTACTATATTAGTGTGAAGATATATTAAGATTCCTTATGGTAAGCTATTCCTTATAGACTACTTTAATGTAAACTTTAGTAAAAGCTAGAATATTTAATTTTTTTTGAATTTCTGTAGCTTTATTTTTACTAGTAGGATTTCCTTTATCTATAAGAGTGAATTTAAGGTGGGTATAATTATTTAGTTGCTAGTTATATATATAATTATATAGGTAGAGGTTATTTAACTTATTTTATAAAACGTTTTCATAAGTGAATTTATAATATAACTTACTATTAGATTTACCTATAAAAGTTATATAAATACTACTGAATCTTTCTAGATTACTAAGTTATTAATTCTAGATTAAATTTTTAAGTATCTTAGAGTACTGTAAGATATTAAGAACTATATATTAGTAGTATAATAGCTATAGGGCTATTAGAGCTCTATAGTATACTAACTATATAGTGCAGCCTAGTGGCGGAAACTAGCTACTAGTGATAACTAGCTACTAGTTATCACTACCCGCTAGGCAATTAGTAACTAATTACTTAGGGTATCTAGATCTAGCCTATATGTAACCTATAAGCTACATACTATAAATATTAATATTTTTAACCTTATTAGTATACTATATATAATAATATATATAATATACTTTTCCCCAGTGAAACTAATACTAATTAGTAGTTAATTTTACTATTACTACTTACTGCAGATTAGTAAGATTTATTTAGATAGAAATAGTAATAGAAAATTATCAAGTTTAACTTAAAGTAAAGTTACTAATCTCTTAATCTATTTAGATATTTTTAATAATAACCTCTCACCTAACTTAAAGTAAGGTAATATCTTTTTAATAATTATATTAATATATTTTAATTCTAGTAGCTAGATATCTATCTATACTTAAGATTAACTTACAGAAGAGATACTAAAAATATCTTACGTAAGTATAATTATCAAATACCTCTATTATAAAACTTACTAGACTTCTATAGTAAAGAACTTTACAGTATCTTAAGTCTCTCTAAATCTCCTTATATCTCACTTTTTCTTCTCTATATCTTTCTACCCTCTTTCCTCTCTTTCCTTACTTAACTAATAGATACTTCCCCTCTCTGAGATTAAATTTTACCTATATAATACTAGTAAACAGAATTAGTAAATAGTAAAAATAGGATTTTCAATTTTCCCCTATCTCCACTCTTTTAATTTATATTTACTTATAATTTCCCTATAGTTAGGAAATAACTAGTAAAATATCTAAATTAGTAGAACTTCTCACAAGATTTTTTAAAAACCTCAGTATAATAAGTAATATAACCTCTTTAGAAGTAAGAATACTAGTAAAACTGAAGTTTCTTCTCAGTAGTAAGATCTTTAGTAAGTAAAACGCTTTTAATCTTATTATAGAATATAATCCTAACTAAATTAATAACTAAATAGTATAGATTATAGTAATATATATATATAATTACCTTTTTAGTAGAAACTTTCTAAACTTCTTTAAGAATAACTTTAAGAATTAGCTAGAAGATATATAGATTATTATAGATAAATAAATACCTCAGTATTTATAGATCATTCTTTTTATCTATAATATTAAGATTAATATAAAAAGTAAATAGATCAACCAGATTCTTATACATTTAGTGAAATAAGATAAGTTTATCCTATAGACTAAAGAAGAAATCTAAAAGATAGTTATAAAGTTATAAAACTTTAAGATACTTATTAATAACTAACTAAACTTTCTTAATAATATTATTTTTACTTAGTAAATATATTCTATAATCTAGAAGTAATAATATAAAATAATCTATTAAGATTTTATGAAGTTTAATATTTATCTAGCTGCCTCTAGGAATTAGTACTAAGGAGTATCTTAGTAAATAGAGAGATTTATAGTTAATCTACTATTATTAGTAATAAATATAGCTTCTTAGTAATAAGGATAACTTAAGTAATAAGACTTTTAAAATTAATAGGAATAATAACCTCCTTATAACTAGAACTAATAGTATAAACTTCCTGCTCCACTTCTTATAGTATTTCCTTTATATATTAAGTTTATAAATAATTACCAAAAGATTAAACTTCTTTCTATTAATATACTAACAGCTAAAAATATAACTAATCTAACGAAAATATATAACTTTAAGATAAAATATAGAGAAGCTTCCTATAATATCTTTAAATTAAAGATTTATATTTTTAGAGACTACTATCTAAAGTTAGATATACTTAACTATATATAAGCTAGAGTTTTTTTAATTATACTGAAAAACTAAGTTCTTAAATACTATTTTAACTATCTTAGTAATTCCCTTAACTTCCTAATATTTTATAATATAGTTTATATGAAGGGCTGGCCCTGACTGGGGGACGTAGTGCTGCAGCTAATAGTATCTCAGCCTTCAGTATCCATATACGCACGCGCGCATACGAACAGTACTACTAATTGAGCCATATATAGCCTCGTCAAAAGGTACGTAACAACAAGTCATCCACTTGTTGTCTGGCTGCACTTAAGTAGGGTGTTCTATAGTATGTTCCGTACGGAGCTAGCCCGTAACACTACCTCCCCTCTCCCGCTCCCGCCACGCCGCGCTACCTGCCTGTTGTGGCCTCACAGTAGGGGGGGCTTCTGAGCATTTAAGTAACATACCTCCAGCGTCGCACTTAGCTAGGGAATATCCATACGTAAATCGCCATACGTAACCCGGATTGAACTCTAGACTATTAAGGTGATTTGTTGTATGTGAAGGGCTGGCCCTGACTGGGGGGCGTAGTGCTGTAGCTAATAGTATCTCGGCCTTCAGTACCTATATGCGCACGCGCGCATACGAACAGTACTACCAATTAAGCTATATATAGCCTCATCAAAAGGTACGTAATAATAAGTCGTCCACTTATTATCTAGCTGCATTTAAGTAGGATATTCTATAGTATATTCCATACGGAGCTGGCCTATAATAGTTTACTATATTAAAAACTACTTTAAAAGTAATAAAAGTTAGTAAATTTACTTTACTAACTAGTATAATATAATATTCAGAAGTAATATTACTAATAAATAAGATAAAATAAGAAAGAAGGCACTTAAGATCCTTTTTATGAAACTAATATATATTTAGAGAACCTTCCCTCTCAAATAGTATACTAATCTTAACTTTTAAACCTATTTCTTAAATATATACTAAGAGGTATTAGAATACTAACTAGCCCTCTTTAGCTTTATAGTAATATATTAGAGAGTTTATAACTAACTATAATCTACAGTCAGTATTATTATAAGCTTTCCTCCCACAATATCCTAATATATACTGAAAAATACTAATAATCCTAAAGGATCCTTATTAATTAGTATAAATTAATACTAAACTAACTAGATATATAACTCACCTTAGAGCTTTTACTAAGGATATAGATATAGCTATTAAGGACGCTCCTAAGTATTATTCAGAGGAGGGTATCACTTAATCCCTACTGCTCTATATAGCTAATTTAAAAAAAAAATACTATATCTATAATAAACCTAGCTGCAAGTTAATAAAATACTCTCTTAAAGAGAGAAGAGACTTCTATAACTAATATAAAGCTAACTTCTATATAATAAATATATTAATATTTACTTATTACTATTTCTTCATTTAATATAAGAAAGTAGAAAGCTTAAATAATAATCCTAGAGGTACTCACGAAACTACTATTAAGGATAATATAATAGTATATTATCTCTAAAACTGCTAACTTAAAGATTAACTTAAAGTATCTAATTCTCTAAGAAACTTTTTAAATAACTTTATAACTTCTTATTTTTAAGTATAACCTATACTTCTAAATAGTTAAAAAATC
Source organism: Colletotrichum lindemuthianum (assembly GCA_001693025.2). NCBI lineage: Eukaryota > Fungi > Ascomycota > Sordariomycetes > Glomerellales > Glomerellaceae > Colletotrichum > Colletotrichum lindemuthianum. The sequence goes on along the minus strand of MASP02000157.1, from coordinate 154,873 downwards.
GTAAGGATCCTCTAGAACTAAGTAGTAACCTATATCCTAACGAAAGAAAATATTATAACTAAGAAAATTACTACTTTAGTATCTATATTTATCCTTAAAGGATACTATTTAGATACAGTTTTCTAAGGGATTTTACCTAATTTCGATACTACTAGCTACTTTATAGCTAGCTACTTCCAGTTTAATACTCTAAAATAAACTATTCTTTTTTTTATTTTCTTATAAACTTCTAGAAGAGAATCAATCTCTATTTATTTCAGAGGAGGTAAATCTATAAACATAATAAGTATAGTTAGTATACTTACACTACTTAGCGTAATAATATTCTATATAGTTCCTTATGAAACCCTATTTCTACTATATCTTACTAATATAGATCGTCTAGATATCACTTTTAATAATATCCGTAACTAGTTATATTAAAATTAGAAAGTTATCCTAATTATATATAAATAGGGATATCTATAGATATTATTAGATAAGGAGGAGATACTTACTTCCTTATACCTAATAGAGATTAAGATCTAGAGACTCTATTATCATCTTAGATATCTATTTATTATATATCTTTAAGATATTCTCTATAAAGCTAGATATCTAGTTAATTAAGAAACTCTTATAGCTCTTAAAAAATACTACTACTAATATTAAATATATAATACTACTTCCTCTTAATTTAGATTTACCTTCTATAATAATATTAACTTTAACTTTAAAGTTATTATTAGTATTTCTTACTTTAAGAGTAATTATTCTATTCTTTATATTATGAATATAGTTATAATTTTTAATACTACCTAATTCCCACTTAATATTTCAGTAAAATTAATATAGGAAGCTTTTAAAGTATATTAAATTAATATTTACCTTAGTTTACCTAATTTTATCTCTACTAATACTAGAATAAACGTCTAATCTAAAAACTTCCACTTAGAAGCTAAAATAATAAGCTTAACTATTAGGATTATACTTATTAAAACTTATAATAGTATTAGTAAAGTAGAATATTACTATATCCTTCTCTATTATATATATAAGATCCACTATTAAGAATACTTATTATTATTATGAAAGTATTATCTTTAGGCTACTTATAAGTTAATAGATAATACTACTAGTCTGAATAATCTTATATCTATACTTCTTATCTTTAGAGCTTACTTCCAGCTTACTGCAAACTCCACTTTATCCCTAGAGATAATCTTATAAATATAGATAGTCTAAAAAGTAACTAAAACTATTTACTATAAGTATATAAACATAATTATTAATATTATTATAGTTACTTATAATAATCCTAATATATTATAAATTATAAGCTTCCCACTATAGTTTCTTATATATATATAGTAAGAAAAAAAAAGTTAGTAAAGTTTCTTCTACCTACTTACTACTTATAGTAAAATATATTTTATTAACCTTCTTTATAGTTTTTAAGAATTCTACTTAACTACTATAAAAATATACTATAAGAATAATAATAATTCTCCTTAACTATATATCTATAAAAAGCTGGACCTAAACTTATTTAACCAGAAGGTAGTATAAAATACTATTTATTTAGAACTAAGAAGTAAAAAAGAAGCTTTTATAGATATATAGAAAAGTCTGTATATATAATATTATATAGGGCCTACTAAAGTCCCACCCGGGCGAGGGGATTAGCTTCAGATACTTAGGTATAACCTTAGCTGGATATTTAGATATAGCTTATAATATTACCTCCCTCCTCCCTAGCTGCTACCCAGCTGGAGGCTATAGGCTGAATCTCTATTATTATCTGTAATTAGTCTATATATTACCTTATACTGCTCCAGGGCTGCTATATCTACAATAGCGTCAATAGGCTTCTATATAGAGTTTATATATCCTTCCTATTTAATAAGAGCTTCTCGTTAGTACTCTCTCCCTACTTAATATATCCTCACAGCCAGAATATTTTTAACTAGCTATTTAACCTCCCTATTATTATCTACTAGTAGTAGTAGCTAGCTATTAACTATAACCTACCTAGGTAGCAGATTAGCAGTAGCTCTCCAGAGTAAATCTATATAGAACTATAAGTAAATAGATTCTAGAGTATCTAACTTTATAATATATAGTAAGAGGATCTTCACTACTATATACTTATAATATAGCTAGGTTAGCTTTCAGCTTAACTTTAGTAACTTATAGTTAGATATATTTAACTATATCTTATTCCTAACTTAATATTAATCTATAGGGAACTAGATTCTATTCACCTCAGTTTCTAACCTCTACTAGGTAGTAGCTATCTCTATATAAATATATATTATTACTAACTATATTCTCTTAACTAACTAGTAAACTATAGTCTCACTATTACTAAATAGTTTTATATACTTTTTAGTAATTAGAATAGAGTTAATATAATATTTATAATCTATAAAAAAAAATATAATCTCTATTATACTATACTGCTAGTTACAGAAAACTAACTATATAATAAGTAGTAAGTTATCTCAGTTATCCTGAAACTAGTAAGTAAATACCCTTAAAACCACTTAGATCTCCTAGTTATATTATTTTATAATCTTATCAGTCTGTAAGTAGTAACTAGTACTTAATAAGTATATAATACCTATTAACTTATAGAACTCCTTCCAGAAGTAACTTACTCAGTTAGACTCTTTATTACTTATAATAGAGTATAATATTCTATAGAACCTGTAGTAGTAACTAAGGAACTACTAAATATATACCTCTACCTCTATTATATCTATCTCCTCTAATATAGAAACTTTATTTAGTTAATTAATAATAACCCAGAAGTAATAGCTACTTTATCCTTTCGTGGGGAGTAAATTAGTAATAAAATCTATTGATAGATTAGAGTGTAACTAGTTAGGTACTAATAAAAGTTTTAGGAATCTCTTTTTAGCTTACCTCCAGATATAAATACTCCTATATATATTATAATTATATATAAATTAGTAAACACTTTATAACTATCTAAGTTAGTAGAACTATCAGCTTACAATCTTCAGTATACTATTATATTCTAAGTAACTTATAGGAGAAGAATTATATAACTTCTATACCAGCTTAATTCTAAGCTCGTTAAGGGGGCTGTTACTCTCTTCACTATTTAGTATCTAAAACCTCTCTCTAAAAGTAAGCTATCCTAATATATTAATAATATACTTAGTAATCTAAACCTTAATATAAAAATCAGGAGGGAAGCTACACTCCCCCTACTAGATTATTATAAAGATCTATTAATATAAGGAATCTCTCTTAGTAATATAGTTTTATATTTCTTACAGGTCTGATCTTCCTTTAAAAACCTAGGTACCAGTAATACCTATATATCCTACTTAAGGTTCTATAGGAATAGTAGTATCCAGAATAACTTATATTATCTATCCCTATTATTTCTTGTTATTCTACCTTTTAGGAGTATCCTATTCCCTCCAGGAGAGGATATTAGAAGCTACTATCTGGACATCCAGCTAGTATTTAAGGTAAAAGTTATATTAAGATAACTCCTCCACTTACTAGCTCTACCTCTCTATAAGTTATTATTTTTTTATAAAATACTTAAAATCCTTATAGTTAGTAAGAACTTTAAACCTCCTAGTGCTTTGCAGTTCTACTCTCTATACTTATAAATATTTTAGTACTGTAAGAAGTTCCTTATTATAGATTAGGTAATTAAACTCTATAGAGGTTAGACGTTAGGAGTGGAAAGCTACTAGATACCTCACTCCAGTCTTATTAACTTAAGTTAATATACCTCTTAGGGTATACTCTAAACAGTCTATCTTTACTATTATTAGAGTATTAAGGTTAAATATCCACAGGACCAGTTCTATAGTAAAAAGTTATTTCAGTATAAGGAAAGTTTCTTACTACTCTAGTTTCCAGTTAAAAGAAACTAACTTCTAAGTTAGGTAGTTTAAAAGCTCTATTATAACGTTATATTAAGATATAAAAACCTTATAGTAGTTTACAAACCTAAGGAAACTGTAAATACCTTTCAGTAAGCTAGAGGGAAGCTAGTTAGTAATAACCTCCAACTTCTCAGGATTATAAGAGAGACTCTTTCTAGCTGTCATAATATACCTAACATACTTAACTATAGTGACTAAGAACTTACACTTCTTAGGATCTAACTTAAAGCTTATATTAGTAAGGTAGCTAAGTACCTAATAGACCTTCTCTTTATACTCTTTTTGTAAGCTACTAATGTAAATAAGGATGTTATTAATATATATTATAATAAAATTATCTAGAAATTATTATAAGTAGCTATTAATATACTATTAAAATATAGTAGAGGTATTAGTAAGTCTAAAGAGGTATACTATCTATTTAAAGAAACTATAATATATCTAAAAAGCTATTTTCTCCTAATCTACTTTATTAATTCTAATCTTATAGAATATAGTAATAACATTACATTTAGTATATTAGTAGGTAGTAGTAATTCTCCAGAGGGTCTCTAATATAAAGAGGAGGGAGTAATAATCCTTCTTTATAATAGCGTTAAGAGTTCTCTAATCCACACAGAAGTATATTCCTCCACCTAACTTTCTTATAAAGAGGACTGAGGTATTAGTGGAAAAACTACTTACTTTAAAAAATTCCTTATTAAGTAAATCCTCCAGAATCTTCTTAAATATTAGAAGCTTTTCTTATAATATATTATAGAGGAATTCCTATAGGAAATCTAACTTTTATTCTTTATTATTAGGAATTAATAGGATATAGTAGTCTATCCCTAGTCAGCTGGGGGGTAGCTAATATACTAAATCTAAATAGAGAAAATCTAGGAATTCCTTTAAGATATTTATAAAGATATAATTCCTTAGGTCCACCTCCACTTTTAGAGCTAATATTTTCTTAATATCTACTAGACTAATAAATATAATCTAGTAGGAACTTAGTATCTCACCAGTATATTATACAGTATACTAACAGATAAATATAAATAAGTTAGTATTAAGTAGTTAAGCTAACTAGATCTCCTTAAACTATACTAACTTATCTTAGTGTTCTAAGTACATTATTATACTATCCTTCCTATATATTATCTATTAAGCCCCAGTGTTATAAATAATATAATTATCTTCTATCTACAGCCGCCTAAAATATAAAAACAGCTACAGACCCTCCACAATATAAGTATAGATCTTCTATATATAACTACTAACTTCTAAAGTCAGGATAGCTACCCCCTAAGTATCACTAGGTAACAACCTAGTAATATATCTCCTTATCTATCTCTTTAACTTATTAACTAGTAGGAGATAAAATTTCTTCATAAAAGAGATATTAATAATAATATAAATATTACAGCCTATATTAATAAGTATATTAATAGAGTAACCTCTATTAATTCTAATCTAAATAGTAGCTAACTACTAGTTACTTACCTATTCCTTTTCCTATTATTTTCCCTATTTTATTACTTCTGCCTCAGTTAGCTCTAAAGTCTAACTTCACTCTAGAGTTACTTTTTTCCCAAATCCTCACTATCGTTAGGTAGAGTAGTATTATTCCTCTGGTCATCCCCAGTATAATCTAGAATAGCTATAGTTTTTACAACCTTTATACTAATCTTCTTATACTCTTAGGCTCTATAGTTCCTATAGATATAACTTTTTTTACTATACTTAAAGTATCAGTAAGTATTCTGGCGGTTTTTAGAGTATTCCTTAGGAGCAGAGGAGAAGCCACTAAAGCTTCAGTATTATTATCACTCCTTAACCACTCCAGTTATCATAATATTACTCTCTATATTATAAGTAGTAAGTCTCTAGTAGGGTAGCTAATAGTATACTAATATCTCCTTTATATATTTAAGCTTCTAAGCTATATCTTAAACTTTAGATAACTAAAGTTTATACTCTATAGGAAAGTTAATTATAATAAGTAGCTTCTTAAGATAGGAAAGTAGGGTAGCCTCTAGTAGAAAAATCTAAACTATATTTAGCTATATATACCCTCTAGTATCAGCTAGAGTCTTTTTAAATTAAAATAGAAAGATAGTTAGATATTTATTTTCCTTCTATCTGAAACTCTATAACTAAGTAATAATATAAAGCTAACTATTAGGATCCAGATAAATTCTATCTAAATAACCTATAAAATTGTTTAGATTATAAAAATTCTCCAGCTTTCCCACTATATAGAAAGTTTCAACTACCTACTAAAGACTAGAGTCTAAGTAGGAGTAAATTAGATATTAATATTCCTAATTACTATCAAAAAAATAGTAATTAATCTTAAGCTTAACCTTTATCTATTAAGTCCACACTTAATATTCCTTCTACTTACCTAAAAACTTCAGAGGTAGGAGAAGAAGCTTCCTCTAGTAGTTAGCTACCAGTAGGAATATAATAGTATTATCAGCCTTAAGGGCTATCATCCTAATAGATATTATTCCGGAGGTTACTAGAGTATCCTAATATAGGCTAGAGATATCTATTATAGTAGCTACCTGGGGGTCACTATTTACTATAGTATCTTATTTTGCTAACTTATATAAAAGCTTATTAATCCTCTAGTAGAGAGAGTTTAAAGTATACTGTAACTACTACTGAAGTAGTTCACTTATAGGGTTACTACTTATGGGGGTATCCTGGGAGGCTCTAGTGCTTTCTATTATTCTTTATATTAGTTACCTATTATATAGTGTTATATCCTAAGAGGTACACTTAACTAGATTATATACTTAACTAGTGGGGAGCTACACTCTATCTAATGTTATCTATATAGTAAATAAAACTAAGTTCTAAATATATAAAAGGCTGGATCTAAACTTATTTAACCGGAAGGTAACGTAAAATACTGTTTATTTAGAACTAAGGAGTAAAAGAAAAACCTTTATAGGTGTATGGAAAAGTCTGTATATATAGTGCTATATAGGGCCCACTAGGGCCCCACCCGGGCGAGGGGGTTAGCTTCAGATGCCTAAGCACAGCCCTAGCCAGATATCTAGGTATAGCTTATAATAATATCTTAGTAGAAGTATAAGAATACTTTCAATATAGATATAATAATAGTAATACTAATAAAGCTAGAGATTCCTCTTAAGAATTCTTACTTACTTCAATTTTATCTCCTATTATCCTCAAACTTCTGAATACTCTAGAGATACTAGAAGATAATAGTATCCTCCTCCTTAATATTAAAAGTAATATATTACTATCCTCTAATAAGAATAAATATACTAAATATTAGAAAGCTATAAAACTATTCCTTAAACTCTTATAAACCTTATTTAATTAGATTACTCTTATATAATAAGAAGGTAACTAAGAAAAGTAATTTATAACTTTCCTTATAGCTAAAGAAGAAGCTAACCTAACTTTCTCTTAGTTTCTCCACTAAAAAGAGATTATTACTATTTTCAGCTTTCCTTTTAAAATATTAATAAAGAAGGAAGTAGGAAATATTATTAATAATAATATAGTTAAGATTATCTAATATAATCCTATTCTCTATAAAAGTTATATGTAAAAAGCTGGACCTAGGTTTATTTAACTAGAAGGTAGCGTAAAATATTATTTATTTAGAACTAAGAAGTAAAAGAGAAGTCTTTATAGATATATAGAAAAGTCTGTATATATAATACTATATAGAGCCTACCGGGGCCCCACCTGGGCGAGGGGGTTAGCTTTAGATATCTAGATATAACTCTAGCTGGATATCCAGATATAGCTTATAATATTACCTCCCTCCTCCCTAGCTGCCACCCAGTTAGAAGCTATAGGCTGGGTCTCTATTATTATCTATAATTAGCCTATATATTACTTTATACTACTCTAAAGCTACTATATCTATAATAGTGTCGATAAACTTCTATATAGAGTTTATATATCCTTCCTATTTAATAAGGATTTCTGATTAGTATCCTCTCTCCACTTAGTATATCCTTATAGTAAGAATATTTTTAACTAACTATTTAACCTCCCTATTATTATCTACTAGTAGTAGCAGCTAGCTATTAACTATAACCTACCTAAGTAGCAGATTAGTAGTAGCTCTCTAGAGTAAATCTATATAGAACTATAGGTAAATAAACTCTAAGGTATTTAACTTTATAATATATAGTAAGAGGATCTTCACTACTATATACTTATAATACAGCTAGATCAGCTTTTAGCTTAGTTTTAGTAACTTATAATTAGATATATTTAACTATATCTTATTACTAACTTAATACTAATCTGCGGGAGACTGAATCTTATTCACTTAAGCTTCTAACCTCTACTGGATAGTAGCTATCTCTATATAGATATATATTATTACTAACTATATTCTCTCGACTAGCTAGTAAGTTACAGCCTCACTACTACTAAGTAGTTCTATATACTCCTTAGCGACTAGAATAAGGTTAATATAATATTTATAATTTATAAAGAAAGATATAGTCCCTATTATACTATACTACTAGTTATAGAAGACTAACTATATAATAAATAGTAGGTTACTTTAGTTATTCTAGAACTAGTTAGTAAATATCCTTAAACCTATTTAGATCTCTTAGTTATACTATTCTGTAATCCTATTAGTCTATAAGTAGTAATTAGTATTTAATAGGTATATAATATTTATTAACTTATAGAATTCTTTCTAGAAGTAACTTACTTAGTTAGACTCTCTATTACTTATAATAGAGTATAGTATTCTATAGAACCTATAATAGTAACTGAGGAATTACTAGATATATATCTCTATCTTTATTATATTTATCTCCTCTAATATAGAAGCTTTATTTAGTTAATTAATAATAACCTAGAGGTAATAGCTACCTTATTCTTTTGTGGGGGGTAAGTTAGTAATAAAGTCTATTAACAGATTAGAATGTAATTAGTTAGATACTAATAGCGATTTTAGGAATTTCTTCTTAACCTACCTCTAGATATAAATATCTCTATATATATTATAGTTATATATAAATTAGTAGATATTTTATAATTATTTAGATTAGTAGAATTATTAGCTTATAATTTCTAGTATATTATTACATTCTGGGTAGCATATAGGGGAGGAGTTATATAACTTCTATATTAGTTTAGTTCTAAGTTTATTAAGGAGGCTGTTACTTTTTTTACTACTTATTATCTAAAGCCTCTCCCTGAAAGTAAGCTATCTCAGTATATTAATAGTATACTTAGCAATCTGGACCTTAATATAGAAGTTAGGAGGAAAATTATACTCTCCCTACTAGACTATTATAAAGATCTATTAATATAAGGAGTCTCTCTTAGTAATATAATTCTATATTTCTTATAGATTTAGTTTTCCTTTAAAAACCTAGGTATTAATAATATCTATATATTCTACTTAGGATCTTATAGGGATAGTAGTATTTAGAATAATCTATATTATCTATCTTTATTATTTTTTATTATCTTACTTTTTAGGAATATTCTAATCCCTCTGGGAGAGGATATTAGAAGCTACTATCTGGATATCTAGTTAGTATTTAAGGTAAAAGTTATATTAAGATAACTTCTCTACTTACTAGCTCTATCTCTCTGTAAGTTATTATTTCTTTATAAAATACTTAAAGCTCTTATAGTTAGTAAGAACTTTAAACTTCTTAGTATTCTATAGCTTTACTTTCTATATTTATAAATAGACTAATACTGTAAGAAGTTTCTTATTATAGATTAGGTAATTAAACTCTGTGGGGATTAGGTGTTAGAAATAGAAAGCTATTAAGTATCTTACTCTAACCTTATGATCTTAGGTTAATATACTTTCTAGAGTATACTCTAAATAGTTTATCTCTATTATTATTAGAATATTAGAATTAAATATCTATAAGACTAATTCTATAGTGAAGAGTTATTTCAGTATAAAGAAAACCTCCTACTATTTTAGTTTCTAGTTAAAAGAAACTAACTTCTAAGTTAGGCAGTTTAAAAACTTTATAATAATATTATACTAAAATATAAAAACCTTATAGTAGTTTATAAACCTAAGGAAACTATAGATACTTTTTAGTAAACTAGGGGGAAGCTAGTTAATAATAATTTCTTATTTCTCAGAATTATAAGAGAAGCTGTTTCTAGCTAATATAATAAATTTAATATACTTAATTATAATAACTAAGAACTTATATTTCTTAGGATCTAACTTAAAGTCTAAATTAGTAAGATAGTTAAGTATCCAGTAAACCTTCTCCTTATATTCCTTTCGTAAGTTACTAATATAAATAAGGATATTATTAATATATATTATAATAAAATTATTTAGAAACTATTATAAGTAGCTATTAATATACTATTAAAATATAGTAGGAATATTAGTAAATCTAAGAGGATATACTATCTATTTAAAGAAACTATAATATATCTAAAAAGCTATTTTCTTCTGATCTACTTTATTAATTCTAATCTTATAGAATATAGTAATAATATTAAGCTTAGTATACTAATAAGTAATAGTAACTCTCTAGAAGGTTTCTAATATAAGGGGGAGGAAGTAATAATCCTTCTTTATAATTATATTAAAAGCTTTATAATTTATATAGAAGTATATTCCTCTATCTAGCTTTCTTATAAAGAGGATTAGGATACTAGTGGAGAAGCTACTTATTTTAATAAATTCCTTATTAAGTAAATCCTCTAAGGTCTTCTTAAGTATTAGAAGCTCCTCCTGTAATATATTATAGAGAAGTTCCTATAGGAAGTTTAGTTTCTATTTCTTATTATTAGGAATTAATAGGATATAGTAGTTTATTCCTAGTTAGTTAGGAGGTAATTAGTATACTAAATCTGGATAGAAAAGATCTAGGAATTCCTTTAAGATATTTATAGGAATATAATTCCTTAAGTTTACTTCTACTTTTAAAGTTAATACTTTCTTAATATCTACTGGACTAATAGATATAACCTAATAGGAACTTAATATCTTACTAGTATACTATATAGTATACTAATAGATAAATATAAATAAATTAGTATTAATTAGTTAAGCTAACTGGATCTCCTTAAGCTATACTAACTTATTTTAATATTCTAAGTATACTATTTTACTACTTTTTCTATATATTATCTATTAAGCTTCAGTATTATAGATAATATAATTATCCTCTATCTACAGCCGCCTAAGATATAAGAATAACTATAGGCTCTCTATAATATAGATATAGATCTTCTATATATAGCTACTAACTTCTAAAGTTAGAATAGCTACTCTCTAAATATCACTAAATGAGAGCTTAGTAATATATCTCCTTATTTATCTCTTTAACTTATTAACTAGTAGGAAGTAAAATTTCTTTATAAGAGAGATATTAATAATAATATAGATATTATAGTTTATATTAATAAGTATATTAATAAAGTAACCTCTATTAATTCTAATCTAAATAGTAGCTAACTACTAATTACTTACTTATTCCTTTTCCTATTATTTCCTCTATCTTATTATTTCTACTTTAGTTAACTTTAGAATCTAATTTCACTCTAGAGTTACTTTTTTTCTAAATCCTTACTATTACTAAATAGAGTAATATTATCTTTCTAGTTATCTCTAGTGTAATCTAGAGTAACTGTAGCTTTTATAACCTTTACGCCAGTTTTCTTATACTTTTAGGCTTTATAATTCCTATGAATATAGCTTTTCTTACTATACTTAAAGTATTAGTAAGTATCCTAGTGGTCCTTAAAATATTCCTTAGAGGTAGAAGAAGAGCTACTAGAGCTTTAACGTTATTATTACTTCTTCACTACTTTAGTTATTATAATATTACTTTCTATATTATAGAGAGTAGGTCTCTAGTGGGGTAGCTAGTAGTATACTGACGCCCCCTTTATATATTTAAATTTCTAAACTATATCTTAAACTTTAGATAACTAAAGTCTATATTTAGTGGGAAAGTTAACTATAATAAATAACTTCTTGAAGATCTGGACTATATTCAGCTATATATACCCTCTAGCATCAGCTAGAGTCTTTTTAAATTAAAGCAGAAAGGTAGTTAGGTATTTATTTTCCTTCTATCTGAAGCTTTATAGTTAGGTAATAGTATAAAGCTAGCTGTTAAAGTTTAGGTAAGTTCTATCTAGGTAACTTATAAAATCGTTTAGGTTATAGGAGTTCTCTAGTCCTCCCACTATATAGAAAGTTTCAACTACCTACTGAGGACTAGAGTCTAAATAGGAGTAAATTAGATATTAGTATTCCTAATTATTATTAAAGAAATAATAGTTAATCTTAAGTTTAGTTTTTATCTGTTAGGTTTATATTTAGTATTCCTTCTATTTACCTAAAAATTTTAGAGGTAGGGGAAGAAATTTCCTCTAGTAGTTAGTTATTAATAGAGATATAGTAATATTATTAACCCTAAAAGCTATTATCCTAATAGATATTATTCTAGAGGTTACTAGAGTATCCTAATATAGACTAGAGATATTTATTATAATAGCTACCTGGGAGTTACTACCTACTATAATATCTTATTTTACTAACTTATATAAAAACTTATTAATCTTCTAGTAGAGAGAGCTTAAGATATATTATAACTACTACTAAAATAGTTTACTTACAGAGTTACTACCTATAGGAGTATTCTAGAGGATTTTAATATCCTCTATTATTCTTTATATTAGTTACTTATTATATAGTATTATATTCTAGAAGCTATACTTAACTAGATTATATACTTAATTAGTGGGAAGTTACACTCTACTTGATATTATCTATATAGTAAATAAAACTGAGTTTTAAATATATAAAAAGCTGGACCTAAGCTTATTTAACTGGAAAGTGGCATAAAATACTATTTATTTAGAACTAAGAAGTAAAAGAGAAGCTTTCATAGGTGCGTGGAAAAGTCTGTATATATAATACTATATAGGGCCCACCAGGGCCCCACCCGGACGAGGGGGTTAGCTTTAGATACCTAGGCACAGCCCTGGCCGGACATCCAGACATAGCCCGTAACATTATATTATTTTTAAACTTTAAATTATTAACGAAATTAAGAATAAAGATAGTAACTAAATATATAAAATATTAAAACTTATAATTAAAAATTTCAGAGATAATAAGAAACTTATAATTCTTACTTAGTCTCTTATAATTTAGAGAAGTAGCTAAAAATTAATTATAATTATTACTTCCATATTAATAAAAAATAAAAACTTTCTCTTTTAGCTAAAAGATATTATTTAAATCTACACTCAGGCTAAAACTAAACTCATAAGATATATTATAGTTAAGTTACTTACTTACCTTAAAAACTAATATTTTTTAGAATTTATAATAATAATTATTAAATTACTCTATAGTTTAACCGAGGTTAGTATCTACTAGTAGGTAATATAGTTAAAATATTATAAAGAATAATTATATATAGAGATATCTACTTATAATTCTTACCTCCTTATATCTTAACTTAATAATAAGGTATTTAGTATAATTAATATATAAACTGATAATACTCTTAGTCTTTTTAATAGTATTTTTACTTAATAAGAGGATAAAGAACTAGCGAAAACCTTCCTTATAGTAAAACTTAAGATCTTCTTCATAAAGTTAACACTACTAGTATTTAATAGTAGTATACTCTCCCTCTAAGGTAAAAACCTCTTTTTTAAGTAAAAGAATTAAGATTATAAGCTTGCTATTATTAATATCCTTACGAACCCTAAGACACTTAAGAAAACCTATATTAAATAATATATATATAAAGTATATATCACTTTAATTTACTAGCTTAAGATACTTTTTAACCTCTTACACGTAATATAATAATAATAACCTTCTAGTGATAATACTACCACTCTTAATAAGTATATTAAATAGTAAATAGAATATTTAAATTGAGGGTTAATTTTTATCCCCCTTAACCTCTCTAAAATATACCTCTATATCTTTATAGATAGCTTCTTTAGTAATAATATTAACTTATTATTTCAACTAGAATTTATAATAATTCTAAGCTAAGAGATAGCTACTAGTAAAGGTAAGTTTATAATCTAAGATAACTTAGTTTATTACTTTTTAACTAAAAGTAAGAAAGTAACTAGAAGTATATTTACCTTAGAGATCTATATTATAGTTACTAATATAGATTTTATATATATTATTATTATATCTTTATAAAAGATTATAGCTTATTATAATCTTTCTCCTATTCCTATAATTATCTATACTAACTTATACTTATTATATAAATATCTTATAAAGCTTAGTATTATAAAAGAGAAGAAACTTATAATTAATACTATAGTTTTAAGGTAATTATATAAATATTAAGAACTCTATAAGGTATAGTGAATTAACAGTAGGGATAACCTTACTGATACTTTCACTAAAAGGTCTCTAAACTATACTCTAGAGGGATTTATTAATATAAATAATATAACTATTTATATAGAGGGATAGGTTACTTATTTAGAATAAAAAGAGGGAATTCAGAAGATTATATAGTTAAAAGATATAGGTTATTTAATTAACTTTATCTTATATTTAGAGATATAGTATACTATAGTTAAAAGGTAAAAAGGAAGTTTACTAGTATTAGTAGTATAATAGCTATAAAGCTATTAGGATCTCACAGTATACTGACTATATAGTGTAACCTAGTGGCAGAAACTAGCTACTAGTAATAACTAGCTACTAGTTATTACTACCTACTAGGTAATTAGTAACTAATTACCTAGGGTATCTAGATCTAGCCTATATATAACCTATAAGCTATACACTACGAATATTAACATCTTTAACCCTATTAGTATACTGTATATAATAATATATATAATATACCTTCCCCTAGTGAAACTAACACTATAACTCTAAAAGAATTTTTTACTAATATATTTTTGAGAATACAGTTAGTTTACTTTAGGGTAAGATAGTATCTTACTATGTCTAGAAAATCTTACAAAGTAAGAAAATTCTAAACCTCTAGAATATTAAGTAATATAACCCTAAGGAGGATATTTTGAAACTTCCTTATTTAGGTATTAGGATTATAGGATATCCTCACTTTCGTAAGGATATTTTTATATTTTCTTTATATCACTATAAGATAACTAGCTGAACTTAGGGTATAATACTACTTCAGTATACAGACTAGGGATTAAATAGAGGCGTTATTAGTAGTTAGAAACTTTTACTTTATAGAAACTAAAACTTCTATTATAACTATATTATTAATCCACTGAAAAAGTATATTATATACCTTCTCTTATTGAGAGCACTTTAACTTATAGAAGGTATATAATATAATATAATTTATATAAAACTTATAAAAGCTTATAGATTTCTTATTTAAGAATATAGGAGGTATTAGAGGTATTAGAGGCATTAGGTTATTATCTATACTGGTTGGGGGTATTTATTAGACTTTGTCTTCCTTATCCTCTCCCGAGGTAACAGCCACTTCAGGAATTAGAAAGTTAATATAAATAAGATTATATACCTATAATTTAATATAGTACACTTTAACTTATCTGCTATTCTCCTTATAAAGGTAGAAGTTAAGTGAAGGAATTTTATTAACCTCACTTAGGGAGGAGGGTAATATAGAGAATATCTCTAAATTAATATACTTCTAGAGGTCTTTAGTTTTAGCTTCAACTATAAAAGCAATATACTAAATAAGGAAGTCCCTACAATCATTAAGTTCAATTCAGGTAGTAGGTTTTAATAAGAATATTATAGCGGAAGTAAATAAGTAATATAATAGTAGAAACCTTAGTAGAGAGAAAGAAAAAACTGGAGGTAGATATATATAGGTAATAGAGATATTTACATTATACTTAGAGGACTAAGGATATTAAAAAGGCTAGGCTTATAACTATTATAAAAAAGTCACTAGGTATATATATAATCTAAGAGAACAAAACAGCTTAATTCTTCTAAGTCTGAATATAACATAAGGGCCCTTATTTAAAGAAGGTAAAACTTATATGTCAGATAAATATTAGGCTAACAGATTAATATCAGCATGGAGTATAGGGGGCGTATGAAGCACTATAGCCACGCGAGGCTATATCACTATAGTGAAGCCTTCGTAATAACTTTCTAGATTAAATTAGAAGCTTTATTTTACTTTATAAAAAGAATAAAAAAATTAAATTCTCTATATTATTCTTAATGTTTTTTATATTTTTACTAATTTATAATTAGAATATAGTTATTATTCTTTATTATTTATCAATATTAAGTTCATAAATAAACTTTTTATAGTTATATAAAACTTAAAAAACTTTATCTGTAAATCTTAAGATTCTTAATATTATCCAGCTGATTAAGATAATATATTATATTATAATTTTTAATTTTAATTTATTTAAGATAATATTAGAATACCTTCTTATCCTAATTTATAAGGAACTAAGAAAAGATATATTTACCTTTAGATACTATTAAAGTAGATATTAGCTACTTAGGCTAAAATAACTAAATAAATAAAATAAAATACCTTTTCCTGAAACTAATTCTTTAATAGTGGAAAATAGGGGGAAAACTCTAGAAAAATATATTAAAGAAAGAATATTATATTTATAAATCTAGAATATAAATAGTATCTTAATTGCAAAAGTAGTACTTCAGATTATAAAGGGTAGTATAGTATGTAAATTCTATATATTCTGCCACTATTCCTAAGTCTGATGCTGTAGATGTAGGCTTACAGCCTGTGCGTACGTACTGCTTCTATAATAACCGAAGCCTACGGCTAAGGCCCAGTCCTATTACAATAGATACAGGCTGGATCTTAAGAATAGCCAGCAAAAAGCCTTACTTATATCTATAATTTCCCGCCTCTATTGTATCTTTCTCCCTTAACTGCTTATCTCAGGATTATATCTACAACCGCATATTGCAGGAAACACAACAACATCCATGCTAACAAGCTAGGCTAGAAGCTCACAGCCAACAAGGGGTCTGAAGATCCACAATGAACAGACATCTGTAAGAAAGTAAGTACACTTAAGGCCGTGGAGACAATCTCCAAGGCTTACTGGTTTGGGAGGCATTCCGATATGCTTATATTGATGTTGGTAATAGTACCTAATGGTGTTTGTTGGCCGACTCGGCGAGATTGCCGCACGCGTGATGATGCAAACTCCACCATGCATACACATGTGAATCTTTCGCTCACAGAAGAACCAGCACCAACAGCTTGAAAGTATTACTTTCTGATGGATAAAGTAATTGGCCTGCGAAAGACCTTCCTACCAGAGCATAGTGCTTCGCAGGTCCCCCCTCGCTGTGCCGCAACGACCCAGATTATTGAGGGTTTTCAACATATGCAGCTTTACGCAGACTTAAGTATCAGGCGATACGATACGTCTTGAAAATTAGCTGCAGACATATGGCATGGAATGAGGCTTTACCTATATATGTTGAGCGAGATGGGAAACTTCTTCAATTGTTCCCCGGATATGCTATTGTGCTGGGTATTCCTTGCTGACTCCCCCAGTCCAAATAGTCTCTTCATGCCAACCTGATTGCCTCTCTGACTCTCTCTCTCTCTCTCTCTCTCTCTTTCGCTTCGCTTCGCTTCAATTTCTCACCAGCGCTTTCATCTGCAGCCCGTGAGGACGACGTCCGCGCGCGCGCCTTTTTCACGAAATGCGACTCACCACAAACCTTCTCATGGGGGCTCACCTCCTCGCGCTTCTCACGCCGGGACGGGCTGTCAACGACTGCCAGCCGCATACATGGTTAGAGCCCGGCTTGATGCAAACCGTAGCCGCTCGAGAACGCCCGGAGGTTACCCCTAGCCCCCATCGCAAACAAGCCACCGTTTCGACGGGAGACGTCGTCTGCCGAGCCTACGGCGAGACTGGCCAAGACGTCAACTACTACACTTGCATGGAGATGGCCAAGTTCTGGTGGATCGACGTCGACTTCTTCTTCACGTTGAACCCGACCCTGAACGAGGACTGTGGCAACGTCCAGCCCAACACCGAGTACTGCACCGATGGCTGTCAGTCTACGTCCCGGTTCTGCTGCTCCTCCTCGAATGACGGGCTCACGGATGACTAGGGATCGAACCGAAGAGGGATCCGGATGGCCGCTGCGGGCCTCAGTTCGGTAACGCCTCTTGCGCCTACGGCAACCTCCCTTGCTGCAATTCGGAGACGTGGAAGTGCGGCGAAACATAGTGAGAACTCACATCCGTCCGGGACAGATGAAGATACAAAGGCTGACCGCGGCGTAATGTGTGTATAGCGACGACTGCGCCGCCGGAACCTGCTTCGAGGGCCTCTGCCCCGGGGATGCCGTGTACAGTACGGACGGTACATGCGGGGTCGAGCACGGGAACCGGCAGTGCGCCGGCAAACGGGGCGACTGTTGCAACAGGAACGGCCGGTGCGGCACCGGTCCCGATTATTGTGGTCCGGATACGTGCCAGATGGGCAACTGTACCGTTTCCCATGTCCCCGGACCAACCTCCTCGTTGCCTTTTACACTCCCGCCGGGGGATTCGACGGCGAAACCGACGTCGGCGGCGGAGTTGACTTCTTCCACGGCTGCTTCCACCACCACCACGACGGCCGCGTCTCCCGCTTGCACCGCCGGCTCCAACGCCCCGGGCATCTCGGATAACCTGAAAGGCTTGTGTTCGTATAGTTGCGACTTTAATTACTGCCCCGCCGGCGCATGCGTCTGCACCGGGCCCGCTGCAAAGCCAGCCGATATACCGGAGAGAACAGGACGCCACGGCTGTCCAGATGATACCGTCACCGACGACTTGGGATATCACGCGGACCTATGCGAGTTTACCTGCAGTCATGGGTACTGCCCACCTGGTGCCTGCAAGTACTGCTGAGAAAGGTCGTCCATGTCGGCCAGCATTCCTGGGGCCACCGTGAAACGTTGCCTAATAGTGGGCACACGCCTGCTGAGCCTGTTGATGCTTTTGTACGTCTTTGTATTGATCTGGTATAGTCTGGATATCCATGTCTGCCTGCGTATATGTCGAAAATGCTCCTCTTCGCAACATTCACCGGGGCTGTTCCGAGAAGAACATGTATTGGTAGTTGGGTTGCTCGGGCTCGCCAGGCCTGCAAACCGCCCTCAAAAAGTCCTCAAGATCCTTGTCCACGGGCTCAGGGGTCTGAATCACACCGACCTGACGGAGAAAACGAGTCTCGTCCACAATCCTCAGAGAGTTGGGCAGGGTGAAATCCACCACTAGATTCCTGTAGTCGTCCGGTGTCTTGTCGTCAAAGACGTTATCCGCCCTGATCATATCCTCACGCAGGCCCATCAACCACGGGTGTAAGGCGGAAAGATAGTCGTGAACTGTAACGTAGGTATCGGACGCGTTGACGACGAGGGGTTGCGCCTTCTTGGGCCTGTCCGTGTTGCAACACCGAAGAAGCTCCTGCTCGCCGTCTTCATCGTCCTCGTCGTCTCCTGACGATTCGGAGCCCAGTAGTTCATAAAGCTCCTTATCAGGCAGTTTGCCAAAGACGCAGTCCTTGTCGCCTGGGTCAGCATGACGCTCGTGTGTTTCGAGCCAGTTCTCCTGCCACTGCCGCAAAACGTCGACGTGTACAGTGATTGATCCGATTTCGGGTTCGGTGAGTGAGGATTGGGCAACTAGGTCCAGGGCAGGGCCGGAATTGCCCGCAGCGTCCGAGGCCACAAAGAGGGCTCGCGTTGCTGATCTTGCAAAACGAAGACGGAGTCGGACAATGGTCCTTGGAGATTCCATAGGACGCGCCTGGCCACCGGGGTCGAATGGATGCGAGTCGAAAACGCGGGTAACGAAGCGAGCGGAAGGGCGTCGGACATGGTGGCGTGATGCGCAGTGGGGGCCGAATACTCGGATTTCAGGGTCTAAAAATGTGTGTTTTTCGCTAGTCATGGATGACTGAATCTGTGGATGTCACTGTTTGCCTCTGGTGGTGTTGTTGTCTATGGGAGAAATTGCTGGCATGAGGCTGGAGACAAGAGGTGAGCCTAGGAGGCCTAGGGTCACGTGACCCGTACCTCAACAGGATTAGAGCATACAGAAGGGTTGCTGCGTTATATCTAAGTGGCGAGCAATTAACTTGTGTGTGCTGTGACAATCGTGCATGTAGACCGTCAAATGCGGCTGTCTACTCAACTCACGGCGAAAAAAAGAGTCAAATCAAGCAATATGCGGCCTTGCGGCATGGCGTAAGCAAGCGCCGGCGGAAGATTGCTATCTGAGGCATCATCCAAGACAGATCAGACCAACAAGACGATTTCAGTTCTGCCGCTGTATACGTTTAATTACAACGCAGCAAGCCTTGTTTCCAAGATTCATTTGAAGTCGCCGTACTTACTTACATCTGCGAAGGGCACATGTTTGTTGGATTCTTACTATAGTTTTAGTTCAAAAGCTTAAATTGAAGCTACTATTAACATATAAAGATTAGGTACTTCTGCTTAAAACCTAGTATCTTAGTACTAACTGGAAGCTATAGTGCCCTTCCTAGTAATTGCTTTACAAACTAAGCTATAGCTACCCCACAGTATTATAGTATTAATTTGGCGGTTCAAGGTCCTTCTGTATAACTTTAAAGTCTGCATTCATAACAGCGTCTCTATAATGCATAGTTTTACAGGGCGGCTGCTCACCTATCTCTGTTTGTAAAAGGCACGCAGGTGACATCACTAGAGGCTGTGAGACAGGCGTTAGTTATAGAGACCCATTAGTAGCATGCCAATTGAACATCCGGGGCCATCCCCAGCTTGCCGGACGGTCACCCACGAGATACTGCGCATACATAGTATGCATTCGTCTCATAGATTAGATGACAAGTAGTCAAAGGGCTGGGACATTCCAACCACCTTCAAAAGGGGTAGCATTACACGATCCTCTCCTTTCGCACACATTTCCAACCCCCTTACTTCCAATCTAGCGGCCATCATCGGGGCTTAATGTGGCCAATCGTCTCATCCACAAATCAGGCGTGTGTCCCTAGCTGCCAACCCACCCTCTATGGTATCAAACCCCCATCGCGGGGCATGTCTTGTGTAGTTGCACCTACACGAATGTGGACTGTAGTGAGCCACTGAGAGCGTTAAAGCCAAGCAGCCTTAAAGTCTGCTTAAACAACTAGGCGACACGTCCGCCTCAAAAGCTTTTACGGATGGCAGAGTGATAGGCAAACCCCAACGATACCGCTATTAGCCGTCCGCAGTTCTCGCCTTATCAGTTTATACCTCTTCTACAAAAGCCGTCAGCACGCCTACTCATTATTTTACAGCTTAATACTCCAAATCACTATTATATTACACTATCACTTATTCATAATCCTGAAGCTTGAAGTATTACAAACAAAGAGGTGCAAATATCCGCAAGGACTTAATTACTAGGGCAAAATACCTAAAGGCGGATTGCAGCTTCAACAACATATCTGGTAGGGACAAGTGTGAAAGGTGCAACACTAGCCTTTCTCAGACCGTCTAGACGTAATATCTTAGTAAGTTATATTATCTCATATCTATTAAGCTAGTAATTCTAAACACTCCTTAGTAAACAAGAAACACATTGAAGCTGTCTCAGCCACTTTATTGCATATCAGTATCGTCTTCATCCTTTAACTATACTATCCACAAATCAGCAACATTATAGAACTCGTCTTTCCCTAGCTGTTATTAAATCCACTGTTTCTAGTCGTTCTTGGAGTCATCATCTCAGCTAGGGTAAATTGGATTCTATAGACGCACGGAAATGTGTTCTTGTCCACTCCTTCAGAACATAGCCAGCCGTTTCCCAATCAATAGTTCCAATCATTCCATTCCTAACCGTAAGTTCTTTTTACATTCACAGACCACCTTAATTATAGACCACTTTGGCGCATATAGAGCGTGTGAGGCTTCGTGGCAACATTCTACATGGTTGCTCCAGCTCGATAGACCATTGGTACTCTCTGCAGGTATACTGAAGGGAACACACTCAGGATAATCAAATGGCTGTTCGAAGTCGTTCCCTTTGATCATGTGTTGTCTTTGTATATGTCTGATCAGGCCTCCGCTATGGCAAAATCTCATACACTAGAGTAAACACCTCGAGAGCGTTTAGACAACCTCAACCTTCTGAAGTGGCTGAGATATGCTTACTGGGATATATTTATAGGCTAGTTCTATAGCCACGTCAGGGCGGTTTTTTGAGTATGACACTGCCATGCGCACAAATGCCGTCGGGCTTTCTTCAATAGTGTGATTTCGCTGGCCTAAGAATTGCCTGATAACAGCAGTCGCTTTAGACCTTGTCGCATGCGTTTGCTTCCGAATGAGCATGCATGATTCCTGGTGATCAATAGGTATTAGCTGACCAGTGGCTTGCAGGTTGTCAGCTTGCTTGAAGTTTGGCGTCCTTTTGGCCTCAATTGTAAGCTTTTCAAGGCTGTCCTTGATAGCCTGGGTCTTACTTGCAGTCCGTTTGACCAATGGGTTGTCAGCTTGATAGTTCTTTTGAAGCTTGTTATATTCTTTCTGTAATTCCAGGATATTATTTTAACTTTCCTATCCTTTCGTATCTTCTTGAGTTGCGTTAATTGGTGTATTTGTGTCCCGCTGAAGACTTGAATTTCCGACTAACGCGTGAAGTTTTCCAAGGTCTTTGAGGCTGGAGACTTGGGAGAAATCTATCCTTGGGATGTCCTCATTAATGTGCATAGAATGGCAATTTTCCTGCAATACACCAGGGCTGTGTTCTAGAATGTAATTGCACAAATGCGACTCCAAACCCTCTATATGTAGTATGACGTTTCAATTTTGGTGATGATGATACGGAACCCACTTTACAGTCTGCTACCTACACCAACTCTCAGTGAATATAGGCGAGGGGAGTCTCAGATTCCTGCAACAAGGAGAACCCTGTACCATGTCTCGTGGAAGGCATGGTACTTGATGTCTAATATAGGCTGGTCGAGCATGGCTTCCTTCCATCGCAACACCATAAAGTCGACGCCCTTTATGTTTGGACGCTCGGGAATATCATCAAGGGATTCAAAGGGAACTTCAAATACATTCAGCTGGAGAGCCCACACAAGTAAGAGAGTTACAACACAAAGGAGGGGCCACAACGGTCGTAAGGGTGATAGAAACACTATTCACAGGTTAATTAGAAAAGAGATAGGGCGCATAATACAGACAGTTACTTACATATCATCCTGCTTCTTCTTAGTAGCGTTAACCATTTATTCTAATGTTTGGGGACTTTTGCGATCAATCTGGTTTTGTCCCGATTCGCCGGATCACATACCACAGCCATATCGACCTGCTTGAAAGGCAGCTGCTTGATTGTGCCTGGTCTGAAACCCGCAATAGTCATAAGAAGCAAGGCAGCATAGAATGAAACCCTTATCTCTGGGGCATATCTAACATACTCTGCTCTCCTCCGGAGAGCGTTGAGAGAAAGTGTTATATCCTCAGCTGTTGTTGATACATTTGTCAAAGTCTGACTACGATTGAGGCTGAGGTTGTCGACCAGACTTTCTCACATTCACTGACGAACTGATTAGATTTAACTGTTGGAATGACAATGAGCGGCGGACTTGCCCAAGATATCCTGTACACAGGCCTATAGCGGCGGTTTATTCCGGTTGTGTTTGCTTCATCGAAGGTTAGCCTCCAGCGGTGCGCGTTTTGCTAGTCTCATGCCCTCTTCGTCTGAAGAACAGTCTCATCCGCCCACAACATCAGGTTTCTCCAGAACCCCACAATAGCCACTCCCAATCCACAGAGGGCACCTATTCAGATTCCACTCCCTCTTCCGTCAAAGGTTTCACACGTTACTTACCCGGATCTCTAGCATATACCAAGAGAACTGATCGATCATCATCAAACAACCTACGCGGCTCCGTTAGTGTTGGAGCAGAGATCAATCCAAACCTGGTCAGGGTTGATTTCAAGAATCTCCCCCACATACCTCGTCACCATTAGCATAGGATCACCATATAGCCAAATACAGAGGGACCATACATTTTCCAGTAAGGCCCTACTTGCAAGCGTCCACCCTCTGTTTCAGAGTCTCTACACTGGCCGGTCTCATGAGGGTACCTGTGAGACCTTTTCCAGGTTAGCTTGGACTCTTACCATTTGGGATATTGGATTGCTAGGTAAAGGTTCTCTGCGGGACCTATTGTGGATAGGTTGACGAGGAGGCATTGTCAAGCCAGAGTCATAAGCGCCAGCAATAGCGTGTTGGAATTAGAGAGGGTGGGAGAGAGGGAGAAAGGCGAGAAGGACGGTGGGAAGTTCGACGCGGCCGGCACTCACCAGAGACGCCACGAATGAGGCATGCTGAGGATGTGGGATGGCGTGATCCAGTCCCGAGCGTCTCAGAATTGCGCTTCTTGGAGGTTGGTGGTGCTTTTAATTGCCAAGGGAAAAGACAACTATTTCATTCAAGCTGCTCTATAATCTTATTTGTATACCTTTGCTCTACCAGCTTTCCATCTCTATAGCCCTTACCACTTTACACTATCATTCTGCATAATACACTCTTGCTGCTTACTGGTTCTGTATCGTTGCCCTTATAAGTTGGCGGCTTTATTACCGGCTCTTCCCTGGGCTGGCGATAGACTTCATAGCTAACGTTTATTCCAGGCGCTTTTCTGTGTATGATTCCCTTCTTCATCTCAGAGATATCCTATACGGAACTAGCATCCTCGAGGTGAGAGTGAGAGAACTGTGATTCGAGAATGGGAAATGGGTATTACCTACTACACGGTGCCTCCTGGTTCGCTTACATCCATTGGGCCTCAGAAATTCTCGCCAGCATCCCCACGGAGCTGGGAACTATGAGGGAACTATGACAATCTTCATCCAAGGACTGGTCTACATTGTTGACACTTGTGCGCAATTCCCCAATAGCCGTAGGAGATGGATTGGCTCTGGCTTCACCATGTTCGCGACGGCCATGTATAACAGGTTAGGTAAGCTTCACCTCCCCCTGTTGGAGATGTGAGGTACTGGGGTTTATTTGCTACTAGATTACCAGGGGTTGCGTGGGCATCTTCGTTGCGTGGTTTACGTTGCGCTCTTCCTGGGTCCGATCTCTCTTTTTTTGTCCACAGGAAGAACATCTGGAGTAAGACTGATATACTTCATTTACAGTCTAAGCCGTTCTGTCCCAATATTTCATCGTGCAATTTGTAGACGCTGTATGCCTACTTGTATGATTATTAAAAGCGACCTGTTGCAGGGGGGGGGTGAAGAGAAACGTTTAAGTTGCTTCTGATGAAAGTAATGGCTACTACAGTAACATCGTTCTGCGCTCTATATTAGCTGAATGGGCCGAGGATGGAGCTCACCTGGGCTAGGTACTCTTTTTGATACTGGAAGATGATCTACCGAAGTTTTTCGCCCCCTGAAGGCCCTGAAGGGGCCCTGAAGGGCGAATATCTCTTTGACGAAGAAATATCAAGTTCGTAGGTCTTCGCTTTGCATAAGCACAAGTCCAGTGACGGCTTTAAGCCTCGCATTCACAATCTTAGCTACAGCCTTGGACATAATCCCAAAGACTCTTGCTAAACATCCCCGGGTGTTGGAAATACATAGACGGACGAGACGAAGAACCAAACGTGGCCGGCTTGTCGGGTATATTCAAGATGCCTCCAGACTTTCAATCCAACTCCAACAACTCCTAACCTTTCCGTGGGACATCGAATAGGAAGACAATGCCAGTAACAAGAGCCTCTTTACGACGACTCATCCTGCTGGAAACGCCTGTTTTCTCCGGGCCTACTATGCATGGTCGAAGTTTCCAGATTCTTTTGTTTCTTTGCGTACATCAACCCGCACACGTTACACAGCGTCATGGGTCCGTCTGGGCCACGCCGCCACTGAGGGGTATCGGCACAACGGCACTTGTGGCAATAGAAGCCCGCGGACTCTTTACGCAACACGCTCGCATGGCCAGGTGTGATACTCGGTGATTGTTGTGGGTGGCTATCTGCAACGCCCGAGAGTCGGTGACGAGTGTCGGGGTCTGCATCTCTCAAGGCATAGATGCCGAAAATGTCTTTGGCGATGTCGTGGGACAGCTGGGCCATGTGGCGCAGGTCGTCGTCGTTTGGGAGGGCTTGGGCGTGAGCGGAGTGGAAGCCGCCTCCAGATTGACCGTGGTAGCCGGGAAAGTTATCCGACAGACGTAATAGTTCTGATGCCCCATGGCGAATCTTTTTGGACGTCGTGTCAGCTTGATCCTTGATGTATCTATGCACCGTTCGGCTTGCTTCTCGAAGTTTGCATCTGGCGCAGCATGTATTATTTGGTGATTACCAATCTGCTATACAGCAACTGGTAACGGGGGACATGAGAGCCTAGACTCTCAACTTCCAAGTACCCATAGAGACAAATACACAGAAAGAAAAGACACGTACCCTTTGATGGCTTTCGCCCTGCTTCAAGCGCCTCAAGGTCATGCGAGTTTGGGTGGCATCGTCGCCTTCAGCGGTGCCCTGCCAAGCAACATCC
The DNA here is from genome assembly GCA_001693025.2 of Colletotrichum lindemuthianum. Classification (NCBI taxonomy): domain Eukaryota; kingdom Fungi; phylum Ascomycota; class Sordariomycetes; order Glomerellales; family Glomerellaceae; genus Colletotrichum; species Colletotrichum lindemuthianum. The sequence continues at coordinate 128,458 of MASP02000157.1, read as the reverse complement.
CCGGCAAAAGATGTTGCCTTGGGCGACGATCTTTGGCGTCTGCGCGGAGGCGAAGATTCATGAGTCGGGGATGAAAGGCGGATAGGGCTGGAGTGGCTGGAAGCCATCAAGCGAACGGTCCGCCGACGAGGGCGCCCAGGACCGGAACGCAGATGAGGATAGTGCGGTCGTTGATGTTGTCGTTCCTGTTGTGGGGATGGGGATTTGGAAAACCGGATGGTGTCGGAAAGGGCGATTTTGAGAATGGGATGCATCGAAAGACGGGCCGAAGAACCCGATGGAAACGTCAAGTTTTGAGATGCGAATGGGCTGTGCGGTGGTCGGGCTTTTCGATCGATCCTCAATGATGTGTGATGGGCACCGAGATCGAAAAGACGCATGGGAAACCGGTTTACCGTACGTACAGTGGTAGACAACACAACCACCAATGTATGTGGACACTAACACTGAGCGTTGAACTTTTTCTGTCAACCGCTTGACCGGCACCGAAGGAATAGACTGGAGAAATGAAACGATGGCACAGTCAGCTAATGGGAAGGGCTTGAGCAGGCACTGGCCCAGGGTCCCCAGCAAATGGTTCGTAAAGCGGGGCAGGGGACTTTGCCCGCTTGACTGGAGTGGAGCCAGGGTCCAACGAGGGTCCAACAGCACGTGAACTGTCCTCGCTTTGCAAGAGGGACCATAGGTACGTCATTGGCGCTGCCCACAAGCGGCCGATGATTGGTGGCGCCGTCTCCTGCTGGTTGCCCAGGTCAGGCACCAACTGATGGGCGACGGAACGTTCTGGCGTGTTTATGGCGTAATGATGTAAGTTGGTTCGAGTCCTTCATTTCCCAGGCATGTAACTGTTCAGCGTGGCTATGTTTGGAGTCTGGACAAAACTGCCAAAGGGCGTTGGCGGAGTAAAGTCGCTTTGATTCCCCATGTTTGTAGAGACTACACGCGTAGTCGGTGTGACGTTTTTGTCGTTTGCTAGACTTTGCTTTCCGGAGAAAATTATTACTTTCGCTTGTCTGGGCGTGATTGCCTCTGAGAGCAATGCCGCCTTTTGCGTTTTCTGCGGATGCCCCGGGCGCAACATGGATTGCGGATTGCGGTCGGGGGCCCCGGCCCACACTACCTCTTTCTCCTTGTTACACTTTCGGATTGGATCTGATGGGATTTTGGAAATCCCATGAGTCCCGCCCGTTGGTGTATCAGCATGTCTAACTCTGTTTTCAGTGCAAAGTGCGTAACAGTAGAAACATATCAACCATACCCACCCCAAAAGACGACCGGTCGGGTACGGACTTTGCCCGCTGCAAATGACAAATACCTACCTTACCACCTTACCTAGGTACCATCCGGCAGGCCTTGATGCATTGATACAGCCCACCTTTAGCACGCCAACACACCTCAAAGGCAGAGAGTTAGCTGCAGACAAGCCCCCGAGCAAGCCAGGTTTGGCCAAATTATACCTCTGCAAAAGTCGGCAGATTCCTTGGGTGCACCGGATTTCTCTCCTTTACCCAGCCAGGCGATTTGCATGACATTAAACTGTCTGTTGTATCAGGCGGTCGGGCGGCCACATCTCTTGTTTCGTCCATCCCGTCTCACGGACCTGTCATACTCGGTGGAACTTGGAAGCACCGTATCGCCCAGCAAAACTGGGCACCTCGATGCCTCGGCTGCGCGCCATGTCCGCGTTGGATATCGCCACCAATGTCTCCCAGTCGTACTAGCCACGCCAACTGAAACCGGCCTGGTACCTCATTACTACTACCTTGCTTGTCACTTGGAGGAATGGGGCTAACATTATTGGTAAGGCAGCCTCGATTCGAACAGTCTAGGTAGGTGGGCTGGACTGGACTGGGCTGGGCTGGGCTTGGACTACCTATACCTACCTTACCCAGACTTGCAAGGCACGTCCTACGTTAATAGGTGCCTACCTACCTACCTAGGTATTCGCAGCAAGGTACTAGGTTCCAAGCGAGCAGTTGCACTCCGTGCCTCTGCGGTCCCTTTCGCACAATCGTCGCGGGCCGCGGGCGATGGACATTCTCTATTCTCTCTTGTTCTCCCCCCTTGCACTGATATCCCCCATCTCCCCAGCGCAGCAACATTTGCCGCAGCACAGCTTCCCTCGACAACGTTTTGTGAGGCTGGCACATTGCGCGTGGACTGTCCCGTCATGGCCAGCTTCTATGTTGCTCGCAACGTCTCTGAGAGCCGCCGCGAAAGGGAAACCTTCAGGTTAGTTGTTCCCGCTCATAATCGCCCTCGACGGGGGCGGCCATGGCATTGGCTGTCAGTGGCCGTCCATACCGTCTCCCGAGGCGGGCTGTCCCTAGGTCTTCTTGTTCCACGGCGCAAGCGCGCCTTGTTCCCCGTCGACGCATACATAACACTGTGCTGAAGGCCCTCACAGATACGACCCCTCCCTCATCGCCCAAGCCGTCCACAACGATGTCAACAACATCATTCCACCGTCGGAGCTGCGATCCTCCCCCGACGCGGCTCTGACTGCCTTTGCCGAGCTCGCCGTTCTGCGTCTGAATGGCACTCGTGCCTTGATTTCTCTATTCGACAGCAAATATCAGTACATCGTCGCCGAGGCGACCCCGTCGCTGGTCCTGACCCCGAACGCCAAGCTAGACGTCTCTGCCGAGGAGCAACTCTTCCTGTCCGGCACCGCCGTCCCCCGATCCGCCGGTATCTGCGAAATAGCCCTCGCCGTCGCTCCCTCGCCCGTGGCTGGACATGCTTCCAACGAACGAGAGTTGCCGGTGACGGTGATTCCGGACATGGCGGCGGATCCCAGAGCCGCCCAGAGGCCGTTTTGTCGACATGCGCCGCAGAACCGCTTCTACGCCGGTGTGCCCATTCGTACCCATAGGGGCATCAACATTGGCGTCTTCTGCGTCTTCGGGGACGCGCCGCGTGAGTCACTTGACACTGTATCGGTGCGCGTTTTGCGCGACCTTTCCCACATCACCATGGACTACCTCGACACCAAAAGCAACAAGGACAGTCATCGTCGCTCTGACAGGATGGTTCGTGGCGTGGGCAGCTTTGTCGAAGGAAAGACCACCATGGCCGGCTGGAAGATGAACCCCAACGCGGATTCGTTCAAGGATGATCCCACTCTTGAGGGTGGTCTTAACCGGAATCAACAACACCTGCAGAAGGACGAGGAAGAACTTGCGCAGGAACGGCCCCCAGGCGTTGACGCCCCTTCGACACAGCCAATGCGCCCACAAGCATCACCTTTGCCCACAAAGCAATCCTCGCCACCACAAGCGGCCACCGCAAACGACCGAATCGCCCCGTCAGTTTCCGAGATATCAGTGAAGACGGTGACGTCCGCAGCAAGCGGCGAGAACATCCACCATGTCCAGATCGAGCACGTCTTTTCCAAAGCAGCAAATGTCATCCGCGAAGCCATCGAAGTCGAGAGTGTGCTATTCTTGGATGCTACTATAGGTTCCTTTGGTGGTCTGACCGCTACCGCTTCTTCCACCGGACGCATGTCTACACGGTCGACCAAGTCGAACTCATCCTCCAGCGACGAAAGAGGCAGTCCGCGAAGCCCAGCGAGCGGTGATTCTGGCCAGGAAGACACGAAATGCCGGGTCCTCGGCTTTTCTACCTCGTCAGCCTCGAGCATCGACGGAAGGCTCCCCCCCCAGAGTCACGCGTCCGTATCGGAGAGGTTCCTTGCCAAAGTCCTGCAACGATACCCCGAGGGTAAGATCTTCAACTTCGACGAGAGCGGCTCCATACAATCGAGTGACTTCTCGGGCGACGACACGAAGTCGACACCGACCCCTGTCAGTCAGCTGAGCGAAACTTTGATGTGGCCCGCGCACGCCCCAGAGAGCACACACAAGCCTCGTCAACGGCGGCGCAACACGTACTCACGCAAGAACGAAGGGCACAATCTCGTATCAATATTCTCAGGGGCTCGAAGCATAGCCGTCCTTCCTCTATGGGATGCGCAAAAGCAGCGCTGGTTCGCCGGCGGGTTCGCTTGCACAAAGACCGCAACACGCGTCCTGACCGTCCAAGGCGAACTCAGTTATCTTCGTGCGTTTGGCGCTGTTATCATGTCTGAAGTTGATCGCATCAACACTAGACTGGTCGATAAAGCAAAGACAGATTTATTGAGCTCCCTCTCCCACGAACTTCGATCACCACTCCACGGCATTATCCTCGGCACGGAACTGCTCCGCGATACGCCCCTTGATGCTTTTCAGGGCGAGACGTTGGTCTCTGTCGAAAACTGCGGCCGTACCCTACTAGAAACAATCGACCATCTCCTAGATTGGAGCAAGATTAACAATTTCCTTGGTTCCCGGTCAAGACATCGGCGCAGTAGCGCTGGAGATCGTGGTCTGAGAGGCCGGGGTGGGAAGGCGAACATTCAGGCAGGCATGATGAGCATTTCATCCAATGTAGAAATCGATGTCCTTGCCGAGGAGGTCACCGACAGTGTTTGTGCTGGTTTCAGCTACCAACGCATATCTGTGGCCCAACTTGCCAATAGCCGTGCCGCCGACAATATCGAACCCAACGCGATGGCAATGTTGGATAGAATGCAGGCGATGGAGGACATGGCTTCGGGCGGCGGCAAGCACGGAGACTTGCACTTGGTTCTCGGGGCTGTGTCGGTCAACTTTGACATCAGACCAGCTGTATCGTGGGCTTTTCACACCCAGCCCGGCGCCATCCGGCGCATCATTATGAACTTGCTGGGTAACTCTCTCAAGTATACAAATACCGGCTTCGTCAACATCAGCGTGCGCCAAAGCGCTGCGAAGGACAATCAGGCCTCGAAAGGCGCCAATATCGAGATTATTGTGACCGACTCGGGAAAGGGCATTTCGGGAGACTACCTTCGGAATGACTTGTTTACGCCTTTCGCCCAGGAAGATAATCTCTCCGCGGGGACAGGAGTCGGGTTGAGCCTCGTGCATCAGATTGTCGTTAACCTGGGCGGGAGCATTCACGTATGCAGCGAGGTCGGCCGTGGCACCAGAGTGACCGTTCGACTTGCCCTACATGGTGCCATACAATCTGCCGCAACGTCTGGTGCCCTCAAGTCCGCGGGCTTCAGCGAATTCCAGTCTCAGGTGGCTGAGCTGAGAGGCCTCCGGGTCCGACTGTTGGGGTTCCCAACCGACTGCGGGAGCAAGACTCCGGAGAGTTTGTTCGGCAACATCGCCGGCGAAGGTACTCTCCTGGAACATATGTGTAGGGAGTGGCTGCACATACACCCTCTTGAAGAGCAGCCAGCTGAGCCACTACTGCCCGATTTGATCCTATCCTCTGAGCGCCACCTGGATCAGCTTTTGTATGATCGACGCCACGGCACTCTCAACACTCCGATCGTGATCATTTGCCGGACCGCCCTCGCCGCACGCCAACTAGCCCTCTCGCCGAGATTCACGAGCAAAAACGTCGTGTTTGAATTTATCTCACAGCCGTAAGTCACATGTCCCCCGCGCTGCGCACCAATGGCCGTTATGATGCTGATGATGATGCGCGTGCAGGATCGGCCCCAGAAAACTCGCCAAGGTCCTCTTGTTGAGCTTCAGGCGGTGGACAAAAGCACAAGCCGGCGTGATTCCCACGCCCACCGCCATGTCCCTGGCTACCGACGACCCTGGCTCAGCAGATGTCGGCAACCAGGGACCGACGGGGTCAGGTTCGGTAACGATGGCCCGCAGCCCCGCTGTGAGCAGCATCGCGGGGGTCCCCGACGTGAACACTCCACAAGACGGGCTCTCCCCAGCCTCACAGGACAGCGAATCAAATTACCCTCCGACTGAAGAAAAGCTGCTGCAAGATTCGCCTGTGGGAGCGCAGGTCAGAAACCCGATAGGTGGTATTGCCCTCCCTGGCCGGCCCAAGGACGTCTATCCGTCGATGCCGACCCCGGCTCTCCAACCCGGTACGGCAACACCCACGGAGCCCAGGCCGGACAAGCCGCGGTTCCTCATCGTCGACGACAACCCCCTCAACCTCAAAATTTTGGCCTCCTACGTGAAGAAGCTGGGACGCCTCTTTGATAGCGCGACAGACGGAAAGCAGGCCGTTGAGTCTTTTCAGAAGAGCGCCGGTAGCATCAATTGCATTCTCATGGACATTTCCATGCCTGTGATGGACGGCTTCGAGGCGACGCGTCGCATACGCATGCACGAAAAGGCGCTAGGCTTGTCAAAGTGTAACATTTTTGCGCTCACGGGGCTTGCGTCAGCCAGTGCGCAGCAAGAGGCGTTTGCTAGCGGCGTTGACCTGTTCTTAACCAAGCCTGTCAGGCTGAAGGAGTTGACTAAGATTTTGGAGACGAGGGGTATCAGGTGATTATTTGTTATGGGTTACGTGCGCACGTCAAGAATTCATGCCGAGGAGGGGAGCTAGCTGATAATGAATCTTGACAACATTCCTGCCCGCTGCGAAGAGGCTTTTCGGGACACGTCACACGACGATGGCGCTTGCCTAGTTCATGCCACGCAGCCATGCATCAAATCTGAACATCATCCGTAGTTCATCGAACGTCTTAAGCTCCTGGATTGGCGTACGCCAAACCAAGCTGCAAATGACTTTGAAAACGTATCCCGAAAACAGCTACATCGGAATCTTAGCAAGAACTTTTCAATGTAGACGCGTCTTACATGCGAGGCTGACGCAACAGCTTACGAGTCAGGAGCACGATCTAGTAAAGTCATTTCCGTTGATTCGTACTACTTTCAATTCAGTAGTAAGAACAGTCTTCTTGAAGTACCAAAACTCTACTTAAGAGTGCGAGAGATTAACCTTGGAGAACATAGCTGAGTTTAATCTCACATATTTTAGAAATTAAGTCAAGCCAACACATGAAGAAAAGGTTTTCGCCGAGCCACGGATACAGTCTTCATAGTACGCTTCCAAAAGGTATATAGATCTTTCCCATATACTTGTAGATCCATATCAGCAAGATATTGTTCTAGGCTCTTACACACTGGTCACTGCCTTCATTACATTCCACAGCACTTATGCAACATCCAACACCGATACTAGCAAGTTACTCAATATGAGTACTAGCATAAACATGACCCCTTGGAGTCGCCTTCTTATATTCCTCCTTAGTATGAGCATGACACTTGTCGACTCCACGATACTCGTCCGGGAGCACAATCAAGGATCACTCGCTTTTTCCTGTCAATGCTTCCACCCCGGCATAACTTTAGGGACAGTCATTGGTCACACTGCGACAGGCGATGACGACACCCAGGGCGGGCTACTGTTCTCTGTTGCTCCCGGAGGAGATCTCACTGTTGAGCCTAGATCTTATACTATTCCCACTCCGGGGCCTGGCCGAGCCAATACCGCACACTTCGTTTTTCGCAAAGACTTTTGTCCCGGTATCGAATATCAAATACGAAATACTGAGATGTGCGTTGTAAGAGCAGTATGGGCAGCAGAAGCCTACTACTCGCGGTCATCAGCAGGTCCTTTTGCTCGCGACGTGTTCAGAGCTGGATGGACCCATGGTAATGGTGGGTATTTACGGAATACCTTGCGAGTCAGCGCACATTGCTATGCGTATGAACACGGAACATGCCCAGATTGGGAACGTGCTGAAATCACTCAGTACCCCTGTCTTATTTTGAACTTCAGAATGCACCCTATTTAAGGCGGGAAACAATAGCTTTTGAAGCAGACTACAACTCAACCAGCAAGTTGTCGTCGAACTGTCGTGGGTAAGGCACCTTTGGTTTCACACAGCTGTAGGGATATACTGCTCTGAATATATCAAGCTCTTCCCTAACTTTCTATTACGCATGGTTTCTGTGGGCTTCAAAAAGATGTCGCCGCTTCTAACCGCAGCTGTACAAACTGCGTCATTTCTCTAGGTGTCGCATTTTGATACCCAAGAAAAGGCATCCAGATTTGATGAACAAGACATATCAGTGCCACAACTTTTGTTCCTGGATTCGAAGCGGCAATATTCATATGTGTGACTCGGATTTGGTTGGTCGTAACTCAGCCGCCTCTCAAAATAACTTGTCCCACTACACAACCAAGAAGCCCTCAATTCCGACGAGTACCAAGGCTAACGGCTAACAAGGCTCTAGTTTTCATCTCTGTTCATCATGTACTTTGACTGCGTTGACTGCGTCAACAGCCAAGCTTAACGACGCTGGTTTTTACCTTGCTGTCAAAATCAACATCTACACTATGCAAGATCCAGACGAACCTTGACTTTTTCGATATAAGTATCGCAATTGCTTGACAGCCATAGCCTTGCTGTCCCGTGTTCTATACTTGCGTATGTTGAATTTTTCAAATGTTAGGTCAACTATACCCGAAGACATACATATTACTCAAAGCTGTTCTGTTCATAATTTCCTGGATCTAGAAGCCTCTGTCTATCTATATCTGCAGGCTCTGTGTATGATTTATAATGTAGGATATGGAGTTGCGGTTCCTGGCGTACCCTTACGGTGTGGTGACTATGGCTGACAGCTGTTCTGTGGCTGACAGAGTCGTGTAGTCGAATAAAGGTATTTACCCCGTACTCGTAGTCTACGTCACTGCTCATATGACAGCGGCAAGGGGTGCCGAAGCACTTGGCATGCTGTCTCCCGAGCTAGTTGAGACTTGTCGATATTATTTACTGTCTTTTCGGTGCGGTTCCTAAGGTCCTGGCATGTCTGATCAGGTGGCCGGCAAGTGCGTTGCAGGTCCCATACCTCAACCTACAGGGGTAGTGTAATATTAATTGACGCTTCTGTCGGTCTGGACGAGCCGCCGCATCTGGCAGACCACATAATCTCTTTCTTGTTGGGGAAAGCACTTGGCTAGTCCAGTATCAACACAGAGAGATTATTGCGATAACTCTGAAGCTAAAAAGAGTGCTTCATGAACCAAACGGCCACTCTGCATTCATCACATTAGTCGAGAGGCTCGTTCAACAGGCGGGCTATGCAACCAGTTGGCCCAACAAGGACGAAGTGCTCGATGTGTAATGTGGAAATTGGAATGAACTGCAGGATGAGAGGATGAGGCGACTTTACCTTCGCGCACCCCTTCTGCTAAGTACAACTTTTCTCATACGACAAGACTCCCCGAAATTTATACTATCGTTGAACCATCTTCACCATCTTCATCAGAAAAGAATGTCCAAGTCAAGTTCGTAAATTTCGTTAGCATGGGTGAAGAAACTGAGCATCTTTGACATGAGTCAACAAACATTACGCTAGCTCGCAGCGGGGTTATACCATCGTTACAGCATCAGTGAAAGATACTAGATTGATTGAAAATGCCTGTTTGAGTCAGAAGATTGGGGTCCAGGGATTTTGCAAGCGGAGGGTGGCCAGGGTGGCCAGCTGAAGCTCGTTGAATCTACGAGTATGAAACCCAAGACTGGCACAGCTTGAACAATATGTGCAAATCAGGACACGACGCCTTGGCTAGGTACCAATAAGCTGGATAGGAGAAACACCACTACTGTCTGCACCTGCGGGTCATGTAGTAGTAGTAGTATCTCAAGCACTCGTTGAGTTGGATAGCCCAAGAACCATTCCCGCCTCTTATGAGATGAGCTTGGAGAGCATTCGGGCTTTGAAGGAATTTATCCAAAGTTCTCTGACCTTTATTTATCAAACGTCTCTAATTTCAACGAAAGAAAATCGCTCGCGTAGACCCTTCCTCCTTGTCAGCAGGCTATTTGCACCAACAATCGCAGCCGCCATCGGGTCTAGCCATCCATCGCCCATCGTCACCACTCTGGCACTACAATTCTTTATAAGCGAAGAACCTTTGGGCAGAACTCCTCGAAGGAGAGATTTGGATTATTTACCCTGGCGTCGCACCTGCTGATACAGCTTTTCGTGTCCTCAGCATTGCAATTAGAATGCCACTAGAAAGGCAGCAAGGTCAGCGAAATCGGTCAGAGCAAAACTACCGAATCTATACGAACAAATCGATCTCCGATTGCGACGCAACCGTCCCCGACTTGCAGATAGGTCTCTGCTGCGGTAAAAGATACGCAGGCCGCTGCTACAATAGACAGGAGAGAAAAGCGCATGGTTGATAAATGAGTAGTTATGATAGAAATTTGGTATTCGATGACGGAATAGATCAGGACAAGGTGACCACGGCAACGAAGTGTAGAATGACAGAAAGGTCTACTCCGTACAAAAGAAGAGGATATTCCTGGTCCTTTTTATACGTGTAGCAGTCTGTATACAACCCTGACTGCCGTTACGCGGACGATTGCCTTAAAAGTCAATAGCCTTTTATCGGCCTTGGCAAAGTACATTAATAAACAAGTATCCGCAGTGTAGAGTGCTGATTTCCTTGTTGGCTCAAAAAGGGTCAGCTAAAGCCACATTGGGGTCAACAGGTTCATTAACTGGAGATATTTCATCTAATAAGCTTTCTGTCGTGTTTCAGCTTGCAATTAATCCGGACGCGGACATCACTCCGCTGGAACCCGGTTATCCGGTACCTACGGTGGCTGTTGACCTCTGGCCACCTCTAATGGGTCGGATTCATTTGGGCACAATGAGTGTATTGGTAGAACTGGTGCTGTAGCCTAGTGTGGTATAATCTATGATTTATAAGTGATGTGTAGTTATATCAGTTTCGGGTGGTTTGGCGCATGACTAATACCCATGGCCCACGGGTTGACAGTGGCCCACCATCTCGCCAGGTTCCAGGCTTGTTAGATTTCTAAAACTATAAACTCGGATGATACGGAGATTAATATAGACGAGACACTACGATATTGAGGTTTCAAGACAATCTACCACTGATCAGCCTGTTAGGGGTTAAGCCTTCGAGACCCTCCCAGTATTACTTCTTGGGTCTAGATCAGATCGAATTGGATTTCAAAGGCGAAATCAGGCATGTTTAGCTCAACCCCATTGCTTGCCATGGCACCATAAGCCAGATTTCAGTCTTCGTTCGTGGTTATTCACTAGTACTACCAGTTCGGCTCGTTCGGCTCGCGAGGGATACATGAGGTCTTGGTCTACATCGCTCACCTTATCACACAATAGCATAAGAAATAAGTGTTTACACGTTTCAAATGTCAAATCGAGTCGGAATCTTTGGTGAGGTATTTGGAATTATGTGCTGATGATGGATTTGCACAACGGAAAAATGCACTACTGAAATCAAGTTCGTTATTGCCTTCGAGGCTTCGACTAAAAGAAAGCCCCTAAAGTAGGTGTAAATAAGACTGTTCAATACCACCACTACTCTTAACCACTCTGAGCATTACCAGTCCTTTGGTCCGGCGTCGATGTACAACGTAACGGGATTCTGGGACGTGCAGACTGTTGAGCTGAGAGGGCCAGCGTGACAGTAAGTAGGAACGTCTCCAGAACCTGAAGCGCCACTCCTGTTGAAGAGATTAGAAACTGGAACCGAGATGGCTTTCCGAAACGATGAAGATTTTCCTACGCTACCCCCCATCGATGGTAAATGCGAACGCCCCAAGTCTCAGCGGTGCCCTTGACGAGGGCGAAACTGTACTTGCTTTCGCCGCAGTTGTACTTTGTTTCAAGGGTCACTCCGTCAGTCTTGGTGCAGTCGAGGTTTTCGGCATCCAACCCAGTTATTCTTAGACCAACAGAACTGACGAGGCCACTGGTCTCGTGTCTGGCGGTAAATTCGTTGATCACAACTGCCTCTGGGTCCAATGCATTGACCAGCGAAGTCGGAGCTGCCAAGACGGTAGGGCCAAGAAGAGCAAGTACAAAGGCCGAAGTAAGCTGCATTTTGAACAGTGTTTTGGTTGATCAGATTCGGAAGCCTTTGGTTGGGTTGAATGATTGCAAGCGTGCCGAGGTGACTCTGGGGTGGTTTCCAACAACAGGCGATATCTGGGGAATTTTGGCTGGTATTTATGGCCAGTTGCCTTCAATCCAAACTCCATTCGACTGAAGTTCCCAGAGACGGCGTCGCCGATCCATGTCATCCTCAGTCGATTCTTACGTGACTTCGTCTTCGGTTGCTGATTGAGAGCGTCTCACTTCACGATACGTTAGTTGCTCGTATTTACTTTAGTGTGCTCCAGACCCCGTATACTTGCGGAGTCCCGCCATCTGCAAGAATTCACCGTCGCAAGTCGGGGGCGAAGACGTCCGGCCATCTTGCCATGTACGCTCTTAGTCGTGCCTATGTGACGTTTTGCGCGGAATTCCACAACAGCAGCTCGTGATTCAATTACAACAAGGGAACTGGACCGCCACGAGGGATGCTGAATGTGACTAGCGGCCAATTAAGTCCAGGCGGAAGGATGCCGGTAGGTTGACAACCGGTCTTTCTTGCCACTGGGGAAGGGGAACAACAGAAGCATGGAAGCGGGCTATCAACAAACATCGATACCCCTCTGCAAATCGAACAACAGGCAGTTGCACTAGAGGGGATAGCACGTTGATCGGGAGTCTGAGATACCCCCTCAGGAATCGCCCTTGCGCACTTGGCCAGTGAACGCTGTCGCTGTGACCTAACTGACAATGACATCAACATGACCGAAGTTGTTGCGGTTTTTCTGAAGCGTGTACAGACACTGAGCGATGAATCACCCAATCCGACTTCTTCTCGGCCTGCAGCTGGTCCACTGTTGGGCGACTGTCTCCCAGTCACCTCTGACAGACAGACGCTGGTATGCCAGCTCCTTTACCAACCCTTTAAACATGATCTTGAACGTTCCATCTTTCCCTTCAACTCTTTGCGGAATACCTTCAATACTTCCAGGGTAGGCAATGACTCTATTCGAGGCCTCACTAAGATCAAATGGCGCGCCCAAGTTGGACACGACCCTCACAGCCACAGTCGAAACCTGAAGTTCCTCTCGAAGGTAACAGGCCGACTCAACTCTGATGGGATACGTATGTTTCGGAAGGGGCTGGTCTAATGGCGTCAAACTCATGCTGATGGCAGTGTCTGAGTCCATGTAGGTGGTAGATAGATTTAATTCCATTCGAGTCCCATAGATGGACCTGTTGCGTGTTGTGTCGTTGCGCGCATGATGGACGTAAAACAGTTCGGCTCCTTCGGGGGTTTGGTACATGAACTCTTGGGCGTCGACTTTGCGTCTCGTCCGTGGTGGAGATGTCACAATGCTTCCGTGACCAGTGGAATAAATGGGAGTCTCCGCGTCCGGCGCCTGTGACAACACGGGGTTGTTCGTCGACTTGTAAAAGGGACCCAGTGGACTCTTTGCTGTGGCGAACCCAACACCGTAGTTGGATGCTTCGTAATTGTTGGCACTGTAGGTGAGCAAGTACACAGCCTTGCCATGTAGCCCGACTCGGCGGATCACAGTACTTCCCTCCGACCAGCGTCGGTCCTTTTTGGTGCCGTTGTTCAACTGATAGTCGTTGACGTGGAAGTTTTCCCAGTCCTGTGGATCTGCGCCGTAGGATATAACAGTTTTCCAGCCGTCTTTTCGCGGCGGTTTTCCGATCTCCCCTGTTCCATTGTAAGAGGTTATGTTTGCAGGAAGCCCCTCGTCGTGTTGGGCATGCTTGTTGATCTCTGATGCGGCAATCTCAGGCATGGTTTCGGCCAGCGGATCATCCCACCAGCTTCTGTCCAGTTCAACGACAATGATCTTTGATTCCTCAATGTACTTGCCCAGCCGCTCGTCCCAGTGCCAGTTGCGATAGGCGTTACGGGATGTGTACAGGTACACTCGGTCGTCTCGGTCAAAAAAGATGTTGGGATCAATGGTCGGAATGTAGGTGCCCTTGGGCGCCAATCTTCCTTGTTCGAGAGTCGGCGGAGGCAGCATCTGATCTTGGTCCATTATAAGGTTGACGTCGTGGTAGTCAGGATCGAATGGATAATATCCGATAGGCTCTGCTTTGATCTCCCTGAAAGGCCCAGTTGGAGCCCGAGAGACGGCCACGCCTAGCTTGGAAGGCTCTTCAAATTCTGAGTAGCCAAAGTGATGTTTTGCCAGATCCTCGCGTAGACGCCCAGCAAAGAAGAAGAAATACCATCCCGTTTTCTCGTTGTAGTATGTCTCCGGGGCCCATAGCCAGTCTCGCGCCCAGCAGGCCTGGCCGCTGTCGAGTTTCGTCATGGCGCTGTTGTAACAAGCCCTCAGCACACCGCCGGGATGCTTGCGCCATGTCGAGAGATCAGGGCTGACATAGATGGCAAAGTGGTGGCCTGGGTCCGCACCTTCGGTTGAGTAGGCATAGTACTGGCCTGTTGATGAATCGTAAAGGACATAGGGATCTGCTGCGTCGTGTCGGGCTGAATTATGAAACTGAGGACGTGTATCAGGGTCTTCGCCCGTTGCGGACCACGCGCAGAAGATGGGAATCACGGCCCCAAACAGAGCAGTCAATAGTCGCATCTGGACGGAGGGAGTATGATTGCGGGAGCCGCAGGCATGGCGACCCGGACAAGGTCGTAAGAAGCTGTTTTGCAACTGTTTTATGTGCTTTTTGATGGTCTCTCCCGTGAAAATAGCCAAAAGACGATGCCGAGGGGGGCCCAAGAAGCTGCCGATCATTCATGACACCATCGTATCCGAACTGCACGTCTGAAGTGACTGTGGCCCACAATTTCCCCTCATTATCTCGGAGGGGTTCATTCGATCTACCACCCACACACTCTCGTCTTACCCATCCACTGGGAGCATTCTCAACGTCACAAGGGAGGGCTAGCTTACATGGTGAGTTACATGGTAAGGTTTTCCGGGGCATTTCCTTTACCGTAGTAATGTCATTGCGTGGGAGTGATTGGTTCCTGACTACCTGATTTGTGCGCGTATATCCGTATTGTACACCAAAGGTCAGGCGCCATCCTGTAAACTTCATTCGCTTATGGAGGAGAGAATGAACATGAAGCACCCAGCTGATCGGAAGGCTGCCCTTCATGCAGTCGAACAGGGTGCGATGTGGTGCTATTCGTGGTAATAAGGCCAATTGTACTCCATACACTAGACCCTCCGTACAGGCATTGCAGTGACCTGCGATGCATCAATCTTGAAGTCCGGAGCCGAAGTACTATGGTAAGTGTCGAAAGCCGGGTAATGCCGGAGGTGGGCAATTGCACACTCGGCCACATATTTCCATCGCTGTGCCTCTAGGATGTGATGCAGTCTTTGGGACAGATGGCACGCTCAGTGTGCCGGGCATGTCGGTTTGGATGAACAGAAACACCAACAAATCATGGCACTCGCGTCTGACGCAGGCAAGCGATCCAGTCAAAGATAAGATGGCCTTTGACTGGCAACTGGCAGACTTTTGTAGACTCATTCGTTGTAGCTGGACTGGCCGCATCGCTCGTTTGCAACTCCATGAAGCGGGCGTTGAAACCAAACAGCATGAAGAAAGCCATAGGCTTTGCTGGTGCGTGATCCAAGCAAGGGAGATGGGCAGTGACATGGAGCGTTTGCCCTCAGCAAAGTCCTTCGCAAATACAGAGGATATGAGTGGTCCCGCCGGGGGGAGAAAGTGTGGGACTGACGGCAATTCAGTCCCGTTTCCTTTCGGTCGGGCCCGGTTCACGTGGTTTGGACCCAATCGTGGAAGTTTGGACGCTGGAGTGTCTTGGTGTCACCTAGGAGGCCAATCAGAAGGTGCCCGTCTCAGGGCTGCAGCAGCGCTGCAGCAGCCGCTCTCTGTGCTACTGTGCACTTTTTGTACTACGTACGTAGCGGTAAGTGGCCGGTGACATCAACTGGGATGGTCCTTCTTCGGGCTGTCCCAACCAAGGGGCACTCTGAAGGTGGGATAAACACGGGCCTCAAATCTGAGCAAGACCCTTCTTCTCCAAGCATCCAACTTTGTTTTGAGCGTCCGTCATCGTCACTTCAAATTGTCTGTATCCCCGCCAGTAACTGTTCTGGCTGTCCTCGCCATATAAGTGAGTATGCTGCGGCCTAGCTCGGTGGCTATCAATCGGCTGGCTCAACGTTTGTTAGCGCCACATACCAAGTTGGGTAACTAACAAGCCCCGCGATAGTTCTGTCCAAGCTGCCCCGCTTGGCGACAATCTCTCTCCTCGCGACGTTTGTCACCTGCCTTACTACGTCGACTCCAGCGCTTTCGACTTCTTGCTTCGAACCTCCGAAACTGGCGTCATGTCACCCTCAGCTACTAATGGCAACAATGGTGCTTCCACCTCCAACGGTGAGGTGGATATCAAGAGCAAGTCTCCTTTGCCCCGCGCTTTGCGTCTCATGCCTCGCGCCCCCTCGATCCCCTCGACTAACCCTTGTATTTTAGACTTGGGCTTCGTCGAAACCCCCAAAGTCGATGGTACTTGGACGGTAGAGAAGGCTCTGAAGGCTACGGCTGGCACCCCCGCTCCTACGAACGCCGACTCCCCCCTGCCCTACTTTCACATTCTCGAGCGCCTCAAGACCACAAAGCGTGAGGGCTGGCGTCGGTTCGGTGTCGAAAAGTGCGTATTCATGTCGTCTGGAAGTCCAATAAGGAATCCGCCACTGACAAAACGATTATTCAGGGGAGAATCCATTGCCGACCACATGTACCGCATGTCCCTCCTCTCGATGCTCTGTCCCCCCGCCCTCGCGTCGCGGGTCGATCTCGCGCGTTGCATGAAGATGTGCCTGATCCACGACATGGCCGAGTCGCTTGTGGGCGACATCACCCCGGTCGACGGTGTCCCGAAGCCCGAGAAGAACCGCCGCGAGGCTGACACGATGGATTACATCACAAAGGGTCTGCTGGGCAGCGTTTACGGCGGCATGGTTGGCAGCGAGATCCGAGCCATCTGGCAAGAGTACGAGGACTCCAAGACGCTCGAGAGTCACTTTGTGCACGACCTGGACAAGATGGAGCTGCTTCTCCAAATGATGGAATACGAGAGGCGCGGCCAAGGCAAGCTCGACCTCGGAGAGTTTGCATACGTTGCTACCAAGTTCACACTCAACGAAACCAAGGAGTGGGCGGATGCGCTGCTTAATGAAAGAGAGGAGTTCTGGGCCGGCCAGCAACACGTCCACGGTGAGTCTGGCGTCAGCGGCGGAGTGAAGGAGGACAACAGACAGCAGCAAGACGAGTATTACGAGCGCGAATGAGATGGCTGGGGAAGTGGGGGAACAGAGGCTGAAAGCTTAGATTGGCATGGCATGTGAATGACGAGTGGACGGCATAGAAATTCCCCTGGTCGTCTCCTTTTGCTTCCTTTTTTTTGGCCCCCTTCCCCCTTTTCGCACTCGGGCTGGTTGCCCAGGCGTCGATGACGGATACCTCAGAGATACAACATTGATTTTCGCATGGCATCACGGACTCGGACACGGATCTTTAGAGTACAGATAGAACTGGCGCAATTCAGGAGAGGACTACGGATACTACTCGGTTTTTGTCCCTACGTAGTCGTAGTGCACTTTGCAGCAGCAAGTGAGATCGGACGGTTCTCGAGACCGGGAAGGCGGTGAAGTGAGTTTGCTTCCAATAGAATCTGGATCCTCTCTCCAGCCACTCGGAGCGAAGAACCCCCGTCGGGTCCCCCAGCAACGAGGTGCGCCACTCCCTTTTACAAGTTGTCCGTACTCCGTACACAGGCTTGACAGGTAGAGGGAGGTTGCCTTCTTTCGCTTCCATTAGCGAGCTCTCCCCGCCTGTGCCACTGAATTTTAGGGGCCTGTCAAGAGAACGTCGGTCAGGAACACGCCTAGAAATTGCGGGTACTTGACCCCCAGCGAAGCGTGGATGCACAACGAAAGGCCGGGTGGCACGGAAAGGCAAATTGATGGTTGACTCTGGAATACACACAGATTAACGTGACATGATTGCGACGCGTCTCGATCCCCCCCGACTCGGCAAGCGAACAACCTGGCGGTCTGTCCATCTGTCCATCTGTCCATCAGACTGGCCTCGTCCATTTCAGAGCCGACAGCATCTTCTCCGCACACTTGCAGTGTAGGTACCTTACGCATCACAACAGGGCAAACAGTAAACTGCCAACCGCAAGCCTTGAGCTCTCCCAGCTTCGTCACCTTCCACCAGCTTCGTTTTTTCTTTTTCTCTCCAGTGGCTTTTGTCCAACGTCTGCCATCATCGGCGTCGTCATCCATCAAGACCCTTCATCAAACCGTTGTCCCTTGCGTTCCTGGCGCACAACGAACTCGACGTCACCTGGGACGCCACAAGCGAGCAGGTCTTGGAGCTCTCAGTAACAGTCTGGCGAATCTTGAAGTGTCAACAGTCGCAAGATCAACCCCGACCAACCAGAGCACTGCGGCGACAACTGCGGCTTGTGTACCTTTACCTATTTAGGCATCCGACTTAAGGTAGCCTTGGTCTGTACGCCTCAGCTCAGCTGAGGTCCGGTCAGCGATAACGATAGCGAAGAAGTCATTCAACGTTGTTTTTTTTTACCGGCATTTGCAGAAAGAAGGGGTGGCAGAGCAGCAGGCACCCAGGGCGCCACACATCTGGGTTGAAGCTTCTTGTCCGCCGACAGCTGCTCCCTGCTACATTGGCCCTGCTTGCTGGCATCCTCCCCCGGGGGTGAAAAAATCCAACGTTGGCCGCACTTCTCCAACCAAGTCACAGCTCAGAGCTCAACCACCTGCACTCACACGCGGGCCGCCCTCGTCTGGTGCGTACGACCATCCTACGTCTTTCGTCGCCTGCCATCCTGAGCCTGAAAGCATCCGATCGTACGAGCCACGTTCTGCACCGAACTTGTCTTACGACGGACATTGCAGCAACCCCGTTACGAACCACGAGCCACAGACTACTTGGCATCCGAGACACGACGCAGACCCTTGGGCGCTACTATCGCTTCAGTTGCGAGCTGTTGCTCCCTCTGACCTTTCCTTGCGATACTCTGAACCATCATCCAAATCAATCAAAGACCTTCCACGCCCCATCGCCACGACGCACCCTTTGTCGCCGAACCTGCGACGCCCTCGGGTACTCGTTTCCAACTCTTCAGTCCCCATCTCCCTCTGTCTTGTCCTGCGCTTTTGAAAGCACTTCTCCGCCATGGCCTTCGCCTCGCAATACCAGATGCCGGGGGCTTACTTCGACACACAGCCAGGCGGAGTCCATCCCGGCGTGTTCCGGCCTCCGTCTTCCCCCTCCACAAGCTCCTCCCTCTACCTGGCGAAATCTACTGGAACCTACCAGACCGAACCGATGACCCCTTTGACGCAATCGAGGCGCAGACGACAGACCGACGTTTCCCGCGAAGCCACACCCCTCAATGAGTGGTGCGATGGGAACATGAGCCTTGATGGCTCGGGCCAACTATCACGTCAACAGGAGACACCGCGTTGCGATCGAGAGGCTCGCTACACACTCGCCGGTCAGCTCGAAACCCCTGGCGTCGCCGTCAATCCTCCCTTCGAGAACGGCACACTGGACGAGAGCATGTACTCCGATGCCGACTACAGGAGAAAGCTAGGATCGAAACGACCACACGAGGAAGTGGACTCGCCAGTATCCGGCCAGCCGACAGTTCTCGTCCAGCCTACTCAGCCCGTCGGGGCTGGTTGGAGTCGCTTCGCCCTGAGCACCCTTGGCGGTGTCGTTGGCAAAGTGTGGGAATTTTGCACCGCTGGCGCATTCAAAGGTTTCTCCGCCGGGGGTGGAAAGGCTTACACAATCGACGGACAGAGCCTCCCCGATCCTACACCTGAGCTCACGCCCAAGACCGAGACTGGGCCTGAGCCTGAACCTAGGCCTAGGCTTAGGCCTAACCCTGAGCCTGAGCTTTCCGAGAAGGTCGACCTCTTCCCCATACCGACTCCAGAACCGGCGTTGCCTCTCGAAAGCCCTCTCCCCTTCATCTTCGGCCAGCCCAGTCTCGTGCCCGAAGTGTCTCGCGAGGATCAGGTCCATGAGACAACGCCTTCGCGCCCGGCTGTCAAGAGGAGGCAGACCAGCGCCACCGGCCACGATGAGCTTCGCAACTGGGTCGTCGTTGACGACCGTCAATCTACGTCTAGCAGACGATCATTGCCGCGAGCAACGGCATCCGCGCGGCCACTCTCTCGCAACACAAGGCCGTCAGTGGTCACGGGCCGCAGGATTAGTATTCCCAGGCCTCGTCTCGACTCAACTCCAGTCTCACAGCGAAGACCTAGCACCAGCCATAGCAGTCTCCCCCACGCGGGCATCGTCTCTCTGTCCCCTCGGGAGCCCGCTAGCTTTGCTGGGTTTCGGTCACCGGAGACGCCCAATCACTTCACCGGCCCGTCGCCAAGTCGGATTCCCTTGCCTGTTCAGTCCGGCGGGATGAGCCCGAACCCCTTTGCGAAACCGAGCAACCCAAGCCTGCGCCAGAGCGCGATACCCTCGCCGGTACAACCCATCACGGTCAGCCCAAAGGCCCACCGTCGCTCGCATAGCAATGCATCGGCCGCTTCATCTAGGCCAAAAACTGTAGAATACGGCGTTGGTTCCATTCGCGCAAGCCCCCGACTTGATGCCGAGGCTAGGCGACTGGCGACCAGACGGGTGCGCAATGAGCAAGACTCCGATGCTCGGATTGATGACTTCAATCAACGACTCAAGGACATGATCCGCCAGGGCCGGGAAGCACTAGGTACTAAGTTTCAAATAGACGATGAAGGCGGATGGATGGACGATGGAGATTCCTAAAGCTTCCTTGTCGGTCAAAGTTGCGGGGCGTTTTGACACACGAATTGGGTTCCGCTAATGAAGGGGGAGTTGAGGAATGCCATCGCGCATGATACCACGTACAACAAATTTGCATCCTCGGACAGGCGTTTGGCACAGCTTGTATTTTGAGCATACGGCGTCAGTCATTTGGTTGGCGTGGGCCTCTGTACGTAAAAGAGAGAATTACACTGGCACACTAGGAGTACAAAGAGAGACAACGATGATGCTCGAAAGTACGGATACTTTGACTCATATGCCTTCGCAGTGCTTGCTTAGGACCAGTTGCAGGGCATCCAAACTATATTTTTACCAACTCCAGGCCTTCCTCCAATTCAGGGCCAAGTTTGGATAATCGTGACCCAATTCTGCTGAAGGGAAAACCGCTAACAAGTCATACATTAACCCAATGGCCATCGCCTGAGGTCTACTCTGCCATACGAGGCATCCCAACCCCGCCGCCGAGTCCCAGTCCTGAGCCGAGGTGCGCCTAATGTAAATTCAGGTTGCGGCCCTCGTCCGAGCATGTGCTTGTTCTCTCACGCATCACCCGAAGATGGACTCATGCTCAACTGTCTGCGTCGTCGGCTGCGTCGTCGGCTGCGTCGTCGGCTGCGTCGTCGGCTGCGTCATCGCCTGCTTCGTTGACTTGGGTTTTCTCCTCCTCCTTCGCTTGGCAGGCTGAGTCTCAGGTGCCGGTGTCGATGTTTTACTCGGTCCACCTTCTCTCGTGTCATCTTCCGTGGCACGTCCATGAGCACACCGACAAACCAGGGCGTCTTTCTGTTTGTCGGCTTGGCAAGTTTGGCAATGTTTGGTGCAGAACCACCGCGGGCACTCGTCCGCCACACAATGACGTTCTTCGGCGGCATGCTGGATGGTCAGATGATGCTCGCCGCAACGACACTTTTTCAAATGACAGTCTCGGCCGGAGTGCCCGTATATGCCACACATGCAGCAGCGTTTGTTGCACATCATTGCATTCCGGTGGTATGGTCGCTCGGCCTCCGAGGCTCGGCTGCCTTTGGGACACTCGTCGTTGCAGACAACTGGACAAGTTTTGACGAGATGTCGTTGCGGGAACGGCTTGCATTTGCAGTGGTTCCGAGGGAGACTCTTGCATCCTTCCGCGTTGTGCCAATCCTGGCCGCAATGTCCGCAGACTTCCTCGCAGTCTCGTGTGGCGTGAAGCAGCGAAGCGCAGTTGCGGCACGGAAACAGGATCCGGACCGGCGGCGGAGCCAGGGCAGATGTGCTGCCACCGGCGTTTTCCCTCATCGGCAGACCTTGACGGATGGTGATGCGGTCATACATCTTGAGAACGAGGGCTTCTAGGCGCTCTGTCGAGTGGCCAAAAGTGCGGAGCATCTGCAAGTCTAAGAGTAAAGCCTCCTCGTCATCTTGGGCATCGTCGCCCAAGTCATCGTAATACTCAACATCCACATCACTCAGTAATGTTAGCTTCTGAAAGGTTTTGTATCATGGCGTGAAGGGTGGGCCAATGAGTGATCCGAAGCATTTCCCACGGCTGATCTTGAATTTGACGAGGAAGCTGCAACAAAGGAGACATGTGCCAGACAAGCGCCGCAACGCGATATTGCTCGGGAGGATCGTGTCCGGCCATGGGTAGGTAATGAACAGAAACAGAGCCATACTGCGGGCGAGTGAGAACAGAGATTGGACTTACCCAAAATGCTCATAGTGGGGCATTCTGTCGACGATGGTGGAAGACAGAGAGAGGTTCGGGGTAACCTCCAACGCGGGGCGCGATATGGAGTTGAAGGGGACCGCGACTCGGGTAGCAGCAGCAGCAAGACTAGCGGCAGCTAAAGGCTCGTATTCTTTGGTACGGATGATTCTTTCGACGGTGGCTAATCTTTCAGCCAAAGCACTCGGTTCACGTCGACGTCTCGGTTCGTTGTGGGATGGTGAGAGCAGAGGTCAGGAGTTGAGGTTGAGGGACTAAGGTGAGGAGGCTCTGTGTCTGTACCGCCACCATGGAGAGAAACCAAGCCACTGTCGGCACGTGTGGGCCTGTTTTTCAGTTTACTACGCACTGTATACTTCCTCGCCTCTGCGATCAGCCGACTTCGAACGTCATCTGAGTACTGTACTGAATGGAGCGAAAATCGTAATCGAACTGAACTTTATTGAAATCTCGTGAAATCTCGAAAAATCATCCCGTGCTATGAGGTTCTTTGTCGGCCAGAACTCGATTTACAATTCCGGCCAGTGTACTACTGTACCGGCGCGACTTCCCGGGACCTGTGCGAAAAACAGGCATCGCCTCGCTTGCAGACAAACAAGAGAACAGTCTTCAGGCATCATGAAGAAAAGAAACACTAAATCCTATGCTCTCTTAGGAACACAGCGCCGACAAATGCCAACGCCGACGAAATGAGCGACACGCCGTGGCTGAATCCCAGTCCTTCGACGTAAGCTTGAACAATAGCCTTGGAGATGTGACTTTCCGTGTGGTTGGCGTAATCAACGCTGGATGTTGCTTTCTCGATGATCTGACCCGTACCGTTAGCACACCACCACCAAGATTCGGTCGCACGTCAAACTCACCGCCTTGCGAGCGATGGCTTCGAGGCCCATGCCCTGAAGCAACGCCTCTAATCTCCACCGCATCGTCTCCATCATGACTGCGCTCACACAGGCTAGCCCAAGAATCATGCCGATTTGAAACGTCAGGAACATGCCAGACGTGACCGCGGCCTTGTGCTTGAGGTTTACAGCCGCCTGTACGCTGATGAAGCCGGCCGATTGCACGAGACCTGCTCCGAACCCGCCGGGGAAAATGTACAGCGACTCCCAGACGTTGGTGTCGCCATGCCATCGAAGCAAGAGGAGAACATAGGAAACCGAGGACGCAATGGTGGCGATGACAAGGAGCGATTTGTATCGCCCCGTCCTGTGAATGTCAGTCGCTGCCGAACTTTGGGGACTTTTGCCGCAATCTCCTATGCGGCGGCGAGTGCTTACCTCTTGATTAGATATCCTGCCAAGATACTGCCGATGGCGTTACCAAAAACTGCAGGGAAGAGGTGGACGCCCGCTACAGTGTTCGACACGCGTTGGGTAACCTGGAAGTACAGCGGTACCGAAAACATGAGGCCGAGCTGGGCGGCGACCTGCCCACCGGTAATGACGTACGTCAAGACAATGTCCCGCTGCTTGAGGAGCTCGAGGGGGAAGATTGGCTCCTTGGCATACCATTCTTCTGTCAGGGCGAAGAGGCCAAAGAGAACGACTGAGGCACCAAAGAGGACAAAAATCAAAGGGTGCGTCCACGGAATCTTGGTCCCTCCAATCTCAATCGGCAGGAGAAAGGCCAGGATGAACAGGGCCAGCAGAGCCGCTCCCAGGAAGTCGACGCTCGCCAGGTCGCTTTTGTTGGACTCTTCGGGCTTGACGTCCTCGGATTCTGTCTCCGTCTTCGAGGCTCGCTTGCCGCCGGGTAGGAATAGCCAGCATAACAAGACAGCCACCATGAAGATGGGCGTTTGGCCGAGGAACGACCATCGCCAGCCGATCGTGTCCGCGAGCCACCCTCCCACAGGACCACCGAGACTGCGGCCTACGGTGGCCGCGAGGTTGATACCAGCTTGCCAGGCGGCGACTTCGCGAAGCGGGACGAGGTCTGTGATGAGAAGCAAACCCAGCACGTTTAACGCTGAACCGCCGGACCCCGAGATAACTCTGCCCACGACCACCTGCCACATGGTCTGTCCGACTCCGACAAGTGCGCTGTTCATGTCAGTAGTTTCCAAAACGGGTTGCCAACTTGTAGCCTACCAGCCGATGGCAAATAGCATGTACGCCACCATCAGCAGAGAGCGCCGGCCATAGACGTCGCTGAGCTTGCCATACTGTTTCGCAGTCAGCCCGGCAAGCCTGATGACAGCAGCTGGGACTACTTACTAGAGCTTGAGTCGCAGCTCCCGCCAGAGCGAATGCGACGAATAACCAGCTCGAGTTCTCCAGGTCATCAAACTCGGAGGCAATTGTGGGGTGCGTCGCCATGACCAGCGAGCCATCGGCATTGGCAGTAAACGTCCCAACCAGCAGGATCAAGACGATCTTGATCACCGCCGACGTGGGAGTTCTCTCGTCCTGAGGCTTCGTATCTTCATCGTAGGTACGAGTAGGCGCGGTGCGTTCGACGTCATCGACCACTGTCGTTGGTGTGAGATGCCATGGGAGGAATTGGCCGTCCGAGCCTCCGCTCGACCAGGACGACGAACTCGAGGAGCTCTCACCTGACGAGCTTGATTCACGCCTGGCACGCCCTAGCAGCGGCGACCTCTCGTCAACCGCCCGCGGCGCCGTTCTCTCTCCGCCGCTTCTTGAAACTTCTCGCCGAGCCATTACGTCGATTACTGCTGATGTTAAGTTAAGTAAAGAAAAGAAATGACAAGAAGCTGGCTGGGTGAGCTATCGACGCCAGATGGACTCAGAAACCAAGGTGTCATCGGCTTTTCAGACTTGCACTGCAGCTGGGATGAACCTTTTCAGATCTGCCAGGGGGGGCGGAACCCGTCTCGCTGCAGTTGTCACATCCGCCGAGATCCTCGATGCAACAAGGTAAAAGTTCGGCATCGGCCAATGAGAGATGGCCCACGTAACGCTCGATGTTTCTCTTCTCATCGCCCGGCCCGTCGACTTCCCACAAGCAGAGATACCCTTGGTCGGAACAACTGGCCGATAAGGGAATCCAGGCTCTGGGGCCTGATCATTGCAACATATTACGCCATCTAAGCCATGCGACTTCGGACCCCGTCGGCACCCCACCTCGCCGGGAGATGGGCGGTTCCCGGTCACTCCCCGGCTAGCCCTACGCGGCTCACTTTCCACAGACGACAGACACTACGCGATAGAGGCTCCAATGGACGGGCTAGGTTCACGAAGCGCAGCCGCATGTGGAGACATCGCGGCAAAGGCGAAGTTGTCTGCTGAAAATTCTTTTCTCGCAATCACGGACACTGCCTAGCATTCACAGCTACGCCGCGGTGACTTGACTCACCCGTCATCCAGGCCCGGATCTCGGATATTACATCTGCTTGACGCACTGGCATGGCTGACTTGACGTTGAAACTCTGCTGGTAAGATATGCCGCTGCGGTCCCGAAGTCGCCGGCGGATTTCGCGTCGCGAGGCATCAGGGCTGTACACTTCTCTGTCCGCTTCCCAAATTTGGTTCTGTTTCTCCCGGCCGAGTCTGTCTGCTTGACGTAGGTAGGTGAATCAAACACTGTCCAATACAGGAATGAAACGGGCGACGGGGGCGGTTTGTTTACAAACACAAGGCCAGCTCGTCATGTTTCATTCGTCCGTTTCCTACGTGCCCTCTGCCTCTGATTCGTTGGTCGTCTGAAATCCTGCCGCATAGCACATGAGCTGAGGCGAAACAAGTCGTCTATCCGCATTTGGCCCAAGCCTTAAATCCAGTCTCCCCAGTTGTGGCTTTTCCAGTACACAAGCCCGTCCTTCTCGAACTGCGGTCCTTCGACATCAACCAAGTAGCCCAGTTCGCAGCGTGAATACTCGACGCGAACCTGTTGTTGTTCGTAGAAGCTATCAAAACGAGTCGAGAGGGCATCTCTGAGGCTGTCCACATTGCCCTGCGGGTGCAGAGCGCGCCATGGGTGCGTACACACTGAGCCCTTGCAGGATTTGGTGACCAGCAACAGGGAGTCGAGTCTCGAGACGATCTTTTCGATTGGGAGACCCAGAAAGGACTTCGCTTGGGAATCGGCATGCAACAAGTTCCTCAATTGACCCGGATCCGTCTAGTAATTGTTAGAAACAGCCCGAACCCAAGCTGTGGACAACTTACATTGAGGTCGTATAGCTCATGCTCGTTCGTGCACCACACCGAGTAGTAGAGGTTATACTCTTTAGACACAACGCGGATGGCTTTGTACGTGTTGTTGAACACAAACGACTGGTTCGTGCCAAAGTAGCCCCATGCGCCTTCAGAGGCCGTAAACCCCCAGTACTCAACCGTGACGTGGTCGTGTCGTGTCCTGGCAGCATCTTCAAAGTCAGGCTCCGTCAAGGGAATGGCCAGACCGTCCAGGTCGGCACGGAGCGGAGCTGAAGCTAGGCCGAGGATCGTCGGCACCAGGTCTTGGTGGACAGTCACAATCTCAGCAGTCTTGCCCTCGGGGACTCGAGGTCCCCGCACGATCAGGGGAATGTTGATGTCTTCCTCGTACCCGCATCCCTTACCGGGCTGCAGGCGGTGTTGGCCGATGTGAAAGCCGTTGTCGGTTGTGTAGAAGATGTACGTATCTTCGAGGATCCCATACTCTTCCAGCTTCAAGACAACCGATTCGACCAATTCGTCCACCGCCTGCAGAGCCCGAAGTCGGCTGCGATAGAAATGGTCATTGGAGGCGACGTTTTCATCCGATTGCCTGGGCTGCTCTCTGACCCAGCGGACACCGGACTCCTTGTCGGGGTTAAAATTCTCCGTTCTCGGAACGACAACGTCGGGAAACAGGTGTGCGTGCCTCGCGGCCGGGATAGGCGGGGTGGCGAAGCCGGCTCGCTTGCCGTCAGGGACGCCTTCGTCGACTGTGTTGGAGGCGACGTTCGAATGAGGCGCAATCGGAGCGATACCCAGAAAGAATGGTTTGTCCTCGGCCATGGCGTCATCCAGGAAACCCAAAGCCTTGCTGGCAAGGACGTCTGTGCTGTACTCGCCTTCGTGACTTACTGGCGCATCCTTGTTGCGCTGGAAAGTTGCATTGAGATACGAGTAGGTGTATGGGTCAAGAAGAAAGTCGGATCCGGTCCATCCGGCGGCGTGAGGGCTATCGTAGTTGTCCACCGTGTGTGCGTTGAATAGCTTGCCGGTGTAATAGGTGTTGTATCCCGCTTCTTGGAGGAAAACAGGCAGGTAGTTCTCGTTGTGCCCCTCCTTGACGAACTTGGGATAGCCGCCTACTTTTCTGTCAATAGTTGGCCAGTGTCCTCTGAAGAAGCTGCGTACCGTAAGGCGGAAATATGTCGGTGACGTTTGTGTTGTGAGCTGCCTTGCCCGTCCACAGGCTCACCCGGGCAGGGCAGCATACGGCAGTGGTGCAGAAATGTTTCTTGTACAGCGTGCCATGGTCAATGAGGTGCTTTTTGACCAGAGGAACATAATCTAGCGAGTTCATGTGCAGGTCTTGATCGTCTGTCAGGATGAAGACAATGTTGGGCTTGCGGGCAGATGCGCCTGAAGAGACGAGGGGAGCTTGACTGCCATCGGCATCAAAAAGAAGGCCGGTGGTAGCGGCGACGAGGGCTGTAAAAGCAGCCAAGGACGTAGCCAACATGGCCATGACCGATGGTTCGGGCCTTGGTGGCTTGCTTGCTTGGGGTGACACAAGAAAGAAACAGTCAAGGATGGATGGTCGTGGACAGGGTCTTCAGCAGCTTTTAATATTCTGGGCACCCTCCCATTTATCGGGTTTTGTGCATTTTCTCATGAGTCGTTATGAGTGTTCGAATAGCAGACAAGCCCGCCGTTTCCTACGACAGCCGCCGTCGTTCCTCTGGATCCTGTACCGCATGCCAGTGTCGAAAGAGCTACCCATGGATGGCGTGCTCGGCTCCAGGAGTCCGGGACTGGTCCGCTCGAAGCCGTGCCGCCGAGCCAGTCACAGGCATGGGCGACTTCCGCTCAGTTCCACGACCTTTTCGGTTGCCCATATCCTGTCCCCGAACCTTTACTAAGCAGCTTCGGCAATTTCGGAGCCGAGAGCTCAAGCCCCCAAGCCGAAGAAACTCCACGGGCCTTATTGAAGACTCGTCCTCGGGCGGGTATTGCGGTCTGTTAGTCTTAGTCGCGTCGTGTTCATCGTGAACAGGTACTCGACCCAACTGACTGTAGTATCGCGACCCATCGTCGTCACAACGGGCAACTGGCCAATGATCAGTGGAGCCAGACGAGCTGCTGGACTTCTTGACTGGGTGATCTGCACCCCATGCTGTCACGCATAGGCCTCGCGGGCTGCCAGGGTCCGCCGTCGATGTGTTGATTTTCCTGTTGAGATTGAAGCCATTTCGGTCGCGATACGCCGCGATCGAATCTCTGGGTCCGTCATCCCAAGCGGTTGCAGTAGCGCTTCTTGTCGTCGTTATAGTCCTCGTAAAACCGACTCCACATGAGTCGATCCGCGCACTTCGGTCGACCAACCATCTCGACCTCCTCGGCGTCGCACTTGGGCAAGGCCGCCTCCCACTGCTCTTCCGTCCGTTCCAGCCAGGGTTTCGGCATCGGCCAGTCGCTGAAATGCACCAAATACGCACTCGATACCTCGGCGACGGGGTCCCATTCGGTTGCGTCTTCGGGCGCGAGGTATTTCTGGTGGTCGCCCCCGCGGAACTCTCCCGTCAGCAACGCAAGCCGACGATGGGGGAGAATCATGGCCGTATCCCTGAACATGGTATTCACGACATCCATGTCGAGCTTCCCCGTGCGAAGAGACTCTTGGACGAGGACATCGTGCGTGGTCGCGTTCGGCTCGAGCAGCATGAC
Source organism: Colletotrichum lindemuthianum (assembly GCA_001693025.2). Classification (NCBI taxonomy): domain Eukaryota; kingdom Fungi; phylum Ascomycota; class Sordariomycetes; order Glomerellales; family Glomerellaceae; genus Colletotrichum; species Colletotrichum lindemuthianum. Next base: position 99,326 of record MASP02000157.1, on the reverse strand, counting down.
GTGCGAACTGAGAACCTGCTCTGCGGGAGGCGTGTCCTTTTCATTCAGCCAATACGCGCGCGGGACAGCAACAGCGGCCTTGGGCTGTTGAAACAAATGATCCATGTTGTTCAGGACCTGCGTGTCCGAGTCGAAGATGAGGACGCGCTTGTAGTCGGTCAGCTCGAAGGCGTGAAATTTATTGAGGCTGTCGGCCCACGTCGCGCTCGCTTTCGTCTTGGAGATGCGTAGGTAGTCGAAGGGCTTGAGTACAATGCTTGGGTAGTCGGCGTGAAGTCGGCGCATCGCTTTGGCCTCGCGAGACTTGCCCTCCGTCCAGGCTTCGGGAAAGATGACGACCTTGTCGTGTTTCGCTCCAAAATGCTCTAGGCGATTGAAGTTGATGACCTGTCGAGGGAAGCCGCATTAGACAAAGAGAAGGAAGGTGCTTTACGTTTCCCAAGCATACGGAACACTTACAGCGTTGCACAAATAATCCAGCGAGGTGGCATACTGCGCGTACGCGAATTGCGAGCCAGTTGTCGCATTCTCATTGTGTACCAATCTCGGCGAGTTTAGTATGTCATGTCTCCCACCAGAATCCAGCCGGTAGCCTGTCAGCAGAATGGAGACGAAAACGAGGCATGTCAGCACCGCAGTGGCTGCACGTCTCGCAGATGGGATGAACATGTTCAGTCGCACGAGCTGGTCGGCATTTTCAGCACCGCAGAACCTCGTCGGAAACACAGCTAAGTAGGTAACACGAGCTATGGCGGGCGATTGAGTTTATGTGACATTTTCCTTCACATACATCCTTCGCGGCTCGCAGGGAAGCCCCCCCCCTTGGCGCAGGCGGTATGGGAAGGGAATAAGAAAAGCTAAATATACGAGCTTGGGCTGTTCCGCCCACGCCGTAATCTGTCACATCCGTATGGCTTCAGCGAAGAGCCGGGATGCCGAGGGTCAGCCAAATCCTACTCGGTACGCAGTGCTGTGACTTACTGGGACAATTACAATTCGCGAAATACCGCTACCCGCTTCGAGGGCAGCGGAGTAATCGCCTGCTAAACCCTCGTATCCAAAGGTCGACTCGGTGGAGCTATCGCCCTTTTAGGGGTCTTGGGGCTTCTTGGGAGGGTCTTGGAGGATGCTTGGGGTCTCGACAAGTAACGCACGACGCATCTCGTGGGCGTCTGGAGACGTGTTGATAATTGGGGCTTGGGCGTTATGTCGAATTTTGGCTTTGACGGTGAACGACGAGTTATCGGTGCCGACTGCGACGGACATTATGATGGACTCAACTAGTGATCAAATGAGCCGATACGACTCGAAGGCCCATCCCCACCCCCATACTCCATGCGAAGAATGGAATGGAGAAGCGATGATCCTAGTTCTATATGGTTACCACGAGACATCCGATACCCCGGTCTCGCATAATCGTAAGGCATATGCCGCTTGGTCGCTGCTACCCCTGCACACTGCACACTTGGTGGAAGAGGAACCATGCCCCAAAAGGAAGACGATTTTACTTCTAATGCAGAGGTCGGAGAATAAGGCTAGCTCCATGGCAAATATTCGCTCACTGCGAGTCGTAGCCAGCGTGGTAGCTTGTTTGCAAAGTCAAGCGTCTTGGCTGGATGACCTCATGCACTGAAACAAAGAGAAAAAAGTGAAGCATTCTGTGTCGGTGCCGTTAGCCGAGCAGACGAAATCGCCCCATGTAACGATAGGTCGTGGGGCTGAGGTCCCTGAGGTCTGACGGCTCGGAAAAGGGTCAAGGCCCGCTGCGGAATTGCGCCCCACGACACGAGAGTCCGCCCATCGTCGCCCTCGCCGAGAGCGGGGACCTACCTACCTACGGATACTCGCATTGCATCCACCCCTACCTGCAGCTGAGCTCAGGCTGAGGAGCGACAAGCTGTCTCCGAATCAGTGGCTCTGGAGATTTTCGCGACGTCGTTCTACTTAAGCTCCAGCCCAGTCCAGACTAGACATGCTAAAATCCTAACTAAGCGTTACAATCCTTGTGTACGATCGGTCACGGAAAGATGAACTCATTGTGTACTACAAGTCTAAAGTGGTGGTAACGTCCGTTGCATTCGTCTATACACAAATGCAAGTGTCCCGCAGGTATTTACTGCTCGGGTTCATGCTTGACAAGGGCATCGCCAACTTGGTTCGCTGATGCCACTGTGTTTGTTGTCGATATATTACATAGCCGTGAGTTGCCTGCGTCACACTATGCCGGGTATCCTCGCTTCTCGCTTTCGGTGAAGAAGATGACCATGCGCCATAGCTTCTTGACCATATCCTCCGCTTCGTCGTCAAGAGCCTGTGATTGTTAGCCGCAACAATGACTGATGTGGGAGTGTGAGAAGTGCGTACGGGTACGAGCTCCTCGACCAAGTCAGAGGGCTTGCCATGCTTGCGTAGATGCTCCTCCACGACCTCAACCAACAGCTCTTCTTGCACGCCGAGATACTCGACAATCTTCTTTTCGACAAAGGGCTTGAGCTTCTCGCGAATGATGGACTCGTCCAGGTGATCCCACTGCACGCTCCAGTTCCAGAGGCCTTCCTTCTCTGACGGGATTTCTTGGGCTAGAGCGCGGATGGCTTTGCTAATCTCCTCCTCTGTCATCTTATCCGCTGCAGTTGTCGGCTCAAACTGGATGGGAATCAGCTGTCTCTTCACCGTGTTGTCTTGCTCTTCGTCGTCAAGAAGGCCCTCAACCTCGGCAACGGTACGACGCTGGGGCGCCGCGCGCTGAGCTTGGGATCGCTGGGCGGCTGCACCAAGCGATAGCTTGAAAGGCGCGGGTGCCGAGACTGTCTGGTTTCGCCGTTGCTCCAGCTCCTGAGCCTGCTGGTCGAGGAACGAATCGGCCATGCCACGTGCTCTCTCCATGTCTGCTGCGTCCCGGCGTCGCTCATCGTCCTCGGCCCTGCGGTCCGCCTCGTCTCTGGCCTGCTCATCAGCCCTCTCGATCTGCCGCTTCTTGACCCAGGCAGCGTGATCGCGGTAGTACAGGTGGTTCTTTCTCGAAGCCTCCCGCTCGTCGTCCCATGCCTTTTCCCTTTCGAGCTGCTCTTGCATCCGTCTCTCGAACCCCTCTTCCTCTTGGATTTCTCTATCCTTTTCGCGTTCCAGAGCCGCAGCCCGTGATCGTTCCCTGTTAACCCACTTCCGCTCTGCCTCCAGGTACATCTTGTCGTCTTCTGACTTTTGCTTCGAAAGCTCGCGTTGATGAAGCTCCTGGTCATCGGCATCCGTGTCCTCGTCCTCGCGGTTGATGGAGAGCTCGGCGTTGGAGACGCCGCCGTTGACGAAGGAAGTCGACCGTGTGCCATTCTGTCCTCTGGGGCCTGAGGGGGCATTGTGGAGGCCGCGTGGTCCGACGGGTATGTTGCTCGAATTGGACGGCGGGGGCGAGTCCAGCCGCGACGGGCGCGGTGCATTGCGGTTCCGCTCCATCTCCTCCATGGCCTCTTCTCGCTGAAGACGTTCTAGGTCCCTCTGGGTGCTGCGGTCCCTGAAGGCTGTGATCTCTCGCGCAACAACTTCTCTCATCTCAGCGGGAATGTCCGCGAGCTCGTCGTCTTGAGCTAGAGGAATGTTGACAACTTCGACGTTGTCCCCCGAGTTGCCCATGGTAACGTCGCCTTCGCCATCGGTCGCGGTCGCGGTCTTGGGGTAGACTAGGCCTCGAATCACCTGCTTGAGTGTTTCCTTGGCGGACTGGATTCTAGACTCGGCGCCGCTGTCATCGCCCCTGTTCTCCTTGTATGACTCAAGATACTTGACCGAGTTGGGGTCGATGGTGACTTGGAGCTTGACCATTTCGACTCCGTCAAAGGAGTCTTCTTCCGACGATGACGGTGGTTCAGCCGGACTCTGGCGCTTGAGGGGGATCTGCACGTCTTGGAGAAGCTCAGCAGCAGTCGCAAACGATTCGGCGTCCTCGAACTGCGCGAAGCCAAACTTGGCGCCCTTGCCATCAGGGAGAACCGAAGTCGCGGCATCCCATCTTCGGAGCTTCCCTACGGCGTAGAGCAGTCGCTCGATGCCCTCATCACCTCCGGCGCCCTCTGGGATCCTGTGAATGAACAAAGTACGCAACTTCTCTTCGTTTGTGGGGGGCACCAACGACTGCATGTGCTCTCGGGCCGCAGCCCTGGACTGGTCGAAGCCACGATCCATTCCCAACCCTGGGCGCCCGCCTGTCGGTGTATTGCTATCCTTCCTGCCCATATCGGAGGCATTCGGCTTGGCACCTAGCGTACCCAGTCGAATGACGGGAGCGCTGAAGTTGATGTTGGGCAGGTTCGCAGGGGCTTGGAAATTGGGCGGCAGGCCGCTTTGTCGGTTAGCTTGTGCGTTGTTGGATTGTTGGACACCAGGAGGTGGTGCCATCCCCGGAGCGGAAGACATGCCTGGCGGAGGGCCTATAGTCGAGTTAGCGAAGCACCGTGAGGCTATCGATGGGAAGCTCGAACCTAGACCTGGTGGAGGGGCCATGCCAGGCGCAGCTGTAGACCCGGGAAAGCCGCCATAGGTCGGAGGAGGCCCGTAAGGGTTTCCTGCTTGCACATGAGGTAAGTAGGAGTAGTCGCAGAAGACGGGGGCCATGTTGGACATACCTCCGTAGGGGTTGTACGACATGTCTGACGACGATTGAAGAGTCGTTTCGTCCGACTTCCTTGATGGTAGGTCTCTGAAAAATGGGTCTTCCCGTCTGTTTCGATGGTATTAAGTCTGTGAAGCTCTCGCCGTTGCAAGATGACTACTGAATGTCGAATGCGTGGGAGACTGGCAGTTGCGGGAAGGTGGAGGACCTTGGGTGCAATTCGAGCTCTGAGCTCTCGATGAATTCAAAATTCGGCGCGAGGCCAACGCGCACCCACACAAACTAGCCTTGCAAACGCGACAGGCCGCTGATTGGCCAAAATCAGTGGTGTCTCGGGACTTCGGCGACACTAAACTCCGCACCACACAGAATCGAAGGCTACGATTGGCCAGTCCCGTCCGCCCCATGGAAGTACCAAGCTGAGATACTCGGGCAGGAAATCTTGAATAATCTCAGGTCGGTGACAACACTAGCTCGCCAGCGTTAGCTTTCAGCATTGTATAACGCCGGTGCGTGACGGTGCTGAATTGTCATGTGAGGAAACATATCCCTTCTTTATTTTTGGCGCATCTCGACTAATATGTTTTCGACCAGGGCGTCCGAACTTGGATTGTTGGGCAGGAGGCTGCTCACATCCTGCTCCCTACGCAGTCCTTCCGTGCGAGTAGCATCACAACTCTTCCGCCAGCCTCGCCTGTTTACCACGTCTACCGTTCTCCGCAACGACAAGCCTCATCCTTTCCAAACTCCTCCGCCTCCGCCCCCGCGCTCTGCTACCCGTGGCGACGCTGCCGATACCAACTCCGCTTCCCCCTACGCCTACGACGCGACATCCACAGACGGCTATGACATTGCCAAAATCATCGCCGCCGATGCGAACGAATTCATCATGAAGCACAAGCCGACGACGCGGGAGCCTGAACTTCGTACACGTCCTGCAACCGGACGTACCGTGCACGTCGGTGGTTCCGTCGATCTGTCACGTGCATTCGTCTCTCTCGATGCCATGGTCAAGAAAAACAAGACCAAGCGGCTTTGGCAACAGCAGAAGCGTCACGAGCGTCCGGGTTTAAAAAGGAAGAGACTCAAGGGTGAGAGGTTCAAGAAACGGTTCAAGGGTGGCTTCATCGCCGCCGTGCACAGAGTGCAGGAGTTGAAGAACCAGGGGTGGTAGGGGCCTGCACTCGTCGTGCGTCGGCGTCATGGCCATGTACAAACACATGTAGAAGCATGAAGAAAATTCAATATTTAGACGACTTGTTTTATGTACACCATGTCGGTACGGTTTCTACGTCTCTTCCGTCTGCAGCGCTCTCCTCGATGGCGACGGGGCCGGACTTGTCTTGATCCTCGGCCGACTCCTGAATACCGCCTCCATGTCTTCTACCGTCATCAGCTCCTCCGCAAGGACAGACGAGTCAGGATCCAGCTGCGTCGTCTCCTCTTCATAGACGGGCATGGTGTTGCTTTCTGCCCGCGCCCGCGACCGAGCCTTCTTGAGCGACCTCTGCCGATCTAATTGGGCTTTCTGGCGGGCTGCTTCGAAACCCGCCATACTTTTGCGCGTGCGAGAGACAAGGTCGTCTTCATCGGTAATATTGATGGTTAATTCTCCAGCTTGACCAGGTGCGCCGCTTACCGGCCGCAGGCACAAGGTGTCGTCCTCATCCTCGTCCGGATCATACTGAATCCCCCGAGAAGACCTGGCCATGGACATTCTCGTTCGTTCGGCGAGCGACAAGGTGTGTCGAGGTTTGGCCCGTTTGACTGGTGAGGGTGACGCGTTGTTGATATCGTTCAGAATCTGGTCTGCTAGCTCTTGAGCAGGCGATTTTGGTGGCTGCTCGTCGACGTATTCTTCATCGCTTTCGAAAGACACACTAATACCTTTGATCCTTGGCGGCGATGGGCTACGAGGCCGACTCGGAACGTCCTCGAAATCTTCCTTGTCCTCAGGCAGGGGCGGGGTTGGCGGAGGTACAGGAAGCTCGTCGTGCGTATCCGGCGGCAGCACTGGAGGGCTAGGAAGTGGCGGTGGTAGATTAGCCAGCCGTGAGGCCTCGCCGGAGAGCAGTGGAGGTGGCCGTTCAAGACGCCGTGATGGTGGCAAGCCGTCTTGGTTTGAGGGACGACGCGTTGCGTTCCGGAGGACGTGCCCATCGTCCTCAAGCTCGCTGATTTCCGAAACGGTTTCCTCGCCGAGACTCTCTCTTGTGCCTGAGGCTCCTTCGGGTCGTTCAGGCTGACGGCTGCGAGCCCCGCCGAGCAACTCGTCGAAGTTGACCACAGGCCCGGCACCGATCTCGGCCAGCTCCGCCTTGCAATTCTCTAGGAGTTTGGTGTATTCCCCAGTCAGGGAAGGGCCCCTCTTTGGAAGTTGTCTTCTTGATCCAGTCTTTGCGAGATGCAGATCCTCGTGCTTGTCGAATCCCAGATCCATACCGAACTTGGACTTTGTCGGTCTTGTCGTCGTCGTGGACCGCGCGGATGGCCTGTCTCCAAACATGTCCTGCTGGAAGTCGCGCCATTTTGCCAGCCTTTCCCTCTGTGTCTTTACGCGGCTGTCGAGCTGCTCTAGTAAACCTTTGCCTTCATCTTGTAGCTCCGAAAGACGCCCAAACTGTAGTCTCCTCCACACTCTGTCAAATGGCGCAGTAAGCAAGCCATCCTTCTGAGCATTGGTGTCGCCGTAGAGGAGGGTTTCCATCCACTGCTCGTTGCCAGCCCAATTGTTGCGGACGGTCCTCCAGGTATCGAGCTTCAGGTCGTCGGAGACCTGTCGGTCTTTCGGCCGGTCTTTGGCGGCCAGTAGCTGGTCCTTCCGGCGCGTAATGTCTTTTTCCTTCTGCGTCAGCAAATCGGCAAGATGGCGATATTGCTTCCTCGCCCGATCTTTGCGCCTCACGGCATTGGAAATGGAGACGCGGTGAGCAATAGCCAAGGTCATCAACTCCGTCCGCTCGGCGCTGTAGCCACGATTCTCCAGGGCCAGCTGCTCAGCAACGGCCGGGTGCCCACCCTCAGCCTCCGTCACGTCGGCAACCATCTTCTTCAAAACAGCCGATGAGAAGACGGCAAGAACTTCCTCCAGCCTCTCACCCTTGCACTCGTCCAGCATGGTTTTCCGAACAACAGCATCGCGGCCCAGGACCCCAGTTTTCTTTGCCTGCTCTAGGCTTCGGAGTAGGGCGGCTCGTAGGTTCAAGGATTGGAGGTGGTCTCGCGGAGGGAAAAAAGGCTGAAGCTTCTTTGGAGTGTATAGTCAGCGCGCAAGCTCTCCACAACAAATGGCAGTCTTTTCGCATACATTCCGCGCCTCCTCCGGGTCCCACAGAACGAAGAGTTGGTAGAGAGTCCATTCTACACACTGAATGCGTTTCTTCTGCACAGAAAAAGTCTGGGCATCAAAGTCGGGCCAGTCTGGGTAAGAAGGAAAGTCGAGTAAGCGGAGGTTGGTAAGAAAGAGGTTGACGTTCGACGAAGACACGGGTACCGGCGCTATCGGGGTGGTGATGGATGCGCTCAATGGCTTCGTGGACACTCCGGCGCGTGTTTGCCGGGACCGTGCAAGCAAAGAGTTGGGTGGCAGAGTCGCCATGACGACATGGTGCAGCGAAGGGGCGGTGTCGAGGAATCAGAGTTGCGTACGGATACAGCAGAGAGACTCGTGCGTCCCAATCAAGTCAATGGGAGAAAAGGAGACGGGAGTTTGCTGGCGCGTGTCGCATCAACTTCGTCGGAGAAGGCATACGCTCCAGCAAGAAACGCCCTTGTTGTGTTGATTGATGGTGGGGAGAAACTGGCGGTGGAGGGACCGGGATCAGCCCAGCAACGCTACCTACCTTGAATAGGTACCTCAGGTAGCAGCCGCCAAGGGGGCACCTATCTAAATACCCGCCGCCTTACTGGTACAGTACTTGCTAATTATCTAGGTAAGTACCCGTAGGGAATAATGGGCATTCAAGCCTACTTGGGCATAGCACGGCGTCTGTCAGTTTGACTTCTGAGGTCCACTATATATTACATCCTTTCTCTGATCTCGACAATTTGTGAATGCCTTCAAGTTTGTAAAGAGGTTGACGTGACACAATACCGATTAAGGAACTTTTTCTTATAGTCAAGGTACCTTATAGAATTAGTCCCGGTATACCTTAGTACTTGCGTCATCAATTTCTGGCAGCCGCACTTGAGCCCGACTTGGGAGAGCACCGTGAAGGGCCAAGGCTGAAGCTCGCAGACCATAACCTAACGGAAGGGGCAACCTCTGTGGTCAACTGCCAACACTTGAATACGTTCTCAACCCAAAAGCTTTCTCTTGGATACATCCTACAATACCACCATCAAAAACGTCAACTACGTCGACTCTTCCTTCCCGGCAATCAACTTGGACACTGGAATGCCGGCCTCGACAATGTCCTTAGTGTCATTGTTACGGCCATATGGGATTGTGGTGTCTTCGGAATTATTAAGCGGAGCCTGCATAGCTTCTTTACAGGAAATAATCGCAGCTTCCAGCCCTCTGATTAGCTGCTACTAACTAAGCTGTAATTAGTTAATTACTACTAAAACTAACCTCTACTAATTAATAGTTAAATATTACTTATATATCAGTCAAATACTAAGCTCCACTTTCCCTCCTCCAGCGCTTACACTGGAGTCAAGCTAGTAACCTACAGCATTGACTTCGAAAAGGGAAAACCAACTACATTAGCCCTGCATGGCACATTCCACACCGGTGAGAACGCCTCATTCAAATTTCACGGTTGAATCTCATCTATTTCTCTCCAATTATCTCGTTGTTTTCAGGGAGTTCCAATTGTGTGACGAGATGGGTGCCCAGGCGGAGGTCTTCTTCTTGAAAGTTAACTCGATTCAATTTTATGAAGCTGGAGTGGGAACACAGATAGGACCTTCGTGATACTGTTTCAAGTGTCATCCATGAGTACTCAACACCATTGAGTTGCAAAACATCCCCTGCTATCGTTACCCGCGTCCATCACCTCAACCCAGTTCACTAAGTCTCGGTCAGCAACAATATTCTGTATTCATCCAAACATGACCATCCCACCGAGAAAGTCGCTCCGATGGAGTCAGGGCAGACTGCCTGCCGGAGATCAATGGAATGTTGAAGGAATGGGTGAGTAGATGAGGAGAAACTGACTTCAAGGTCACCTGTATACATGCGATTATGTCAGGCGTCGTCTTTCCACAATCCTATCGCATTCGGGTTTGTCCGCTGTCAGACTGGAAGTTGGCAGGCGATGCTTGGCGGTTTGGAGTTGGCGTTGGTCTCATCACAGACCCGAGACAATTCCATTACGGCCTTGACGACGCAGTTACATGCTTCAAAGGCTTTGTCTGAAAGCGAGTGCGCCGGAAACTTATAAATTGCGGCATGTTAGTCCGAACACAGGGAAATACCGGTATTGGGCATGGAACGTCTAACTAACTGCCTTGCTGTGAGTTTCAGAAGTATGTATGATCTTCCACAACTACCTAGGTATGTACTGACTACCCCGCGAAGTGTGTAGGGGGAAGTGCTGCTTGTCGGATGTAACAAGTCACCATTTGTGGAAGCATTAGAATCTCGGACAATTGATTGAGCAGACAAGTATATCCTATACGCCGGAGGCTAGCGTTACTCTTTCCTTACGATCAATTGAGTCTTTCGTGACATGTCGACCCCGCGCCGAACGGTTGGATAATGCTCTGTTACGATATCGTGTACATCACCGTTGCGGTCGCACTGGAATCGTTGTCTACACTATTTCTATCACATTACCTTGTCCACATGCTCCCCTACGAATTCAACTGGCCAAAGTCGAAGGGTTATCCCTTAACGAACAGCGCACACATATTTTAGTGCGGGACCTCCCGTCTTAAGAGCGGTTCTCTTTAGTCATTATATAGTATGAATACACATCAGTCGTGTTTACTCCTGAGGGCCAAGACCTCTCGCCAAATTGCCGATGGTCACCATACATGTAAGAAAATACACCTTCGAAGACTTCAGTCCTTATGAAAACGTAATACTGCTTCCACATTTACCTAGGATTCCAGATGTGGACGCGGGATGTCCGCACGAGATAACAGGATTGGTTCCTTCGACAACAACAGTCATCGGCCGGTCCCAGATTCTTTGTCATAGGAACAACGGCCATTCAGGTTGCATTCAAGCCATTGGTGAAGTCAATCGGCATGAGGTCGGCATTGATTACGTTTAGAAAACGTATGTTTTCTAATAGAAATTGCAATCATTCATGCTCCTGGTTTCTTAGGTAATGGATAACCGGCCATGTCGCTTGGCGTTCCCCTTGGCTACTCGAGCTTTGTCACGCCGCCCCAGAATCTCACAGGAATCAAATCAACTGTCCCATATAAATTCACAGAATACTTTGAATTATTTCCTCTTGTCTCTTGGGCTATCTCATTTCAACTACCACTTCTCACTCCAGGCCGGCCGCATTGGCAAGTTTGAAGAGCTTCAGACAACCAAGCCTATCATATGGAACCTAGGTCCAATTATCATAGGATCGCCCGTCAAGCATCTATGCCCCCAGAGGATGTGTGATTGACTCTCGTTGAAGAATCCAAGCATACCAAGCCCGGCCATTATACAATATGCACGTCTTCATCCAACCAGCGGCACCTTGGCTCGGCGATCACATCAAAACATTGATCCAATATCACGTGCCTGATGCCGTCTTCGTCGACGACTTCGACGATTTCCCCGAGGATGCGTCTACCGTCTTTCAGTTCTGCGACGGATGGGCCCTCAGTCGCAACTTCGCCGTCCTGAACGCGGCAGAGACGGCGCTCATCAACGCATATCCGAACAGCGATGCCTTGGCGCGGAAAGACTATCTTGCGCGAGTGGTGGACTTTTGGACAGCCAAGAGACCTGGAAGCATTCTAAGAAAATGCGTCCCGCTCACAGTCCGTTTGTCTCTCGACTATGCCGAGTACGTCGATGATGCCCTCACCGCTGCCGACGACCTCACACTTTTGTACTCCCTCGAGCTCAACGATAGCAAGCCCGCATCGGAGCGAGAGTGGTGGATCCTACAGCCGGCTCTCGTTGACTGCGGAGCTGGTATTCGGCTCTTCAGCACCCTGGAGGAGCTTGCAAGCCACCTCGAGCTTGCCGAGTTCGAGGTTGACGAAGACGACGAGAGTGATCTGAGCGGATCTGTCTGCGCAGCGAACGTCAAGCCGAGCAATGGAGCTGAGGGAGAAGACTGCAACGGGGTTTGCCTATCCCTCTCAACCCCTGGCCTAGACAATCTTGATGCTCTGGTCACCACTACAGAGGGTTTGTCTCTCAAGGAATCCAACAACGGGGTTCAGAGGATCCCAAAGCCTCAGTACGTTTTCAAAGAAGGGGGAAGGATTCCGTCAGCCCAGATGCGCGAGTTCGTGGCTCAAAAGTACATCGTCCACATACCTCCCATGGAAAACAGAAAGTGGCACGCGCGTGCCTATGTCCTGGCAATGGGTCGGCTCAAAGTCTACGTCTTCAAAGAGATGCTTGCTCTGCTGGCCGGCGAAGACTACGAACCTCCTTGGCTGAATCCCAGTCTCAAGTCGTCGCTGACCAACACGGCCCTGCAAGACGAAGACGTCTTTGTGAACAAGCAGTCCATGAGGGACTTTTGGGCGACGCCGGATGACCTGCTTCCGGGGAAATGGAAAGACGCGGTTTTTGATCAAGTCTGCGAAATCTCGTCGGAGCTGTTCCGTGCCGCTGCTCACACCATGGCGGACAAATTCACCACTGTAAGCAAGTGTTTCGAGCTGTTTGCTGTCGACTTTCTCGTCGACAGAGATGGGACTGCCTGGCTTTTGGAGGTCAACGAGACTCCAGCATTTTACAATGTCGGCATGGCCGGCCCTTTGGCCCTGCGGCTCATGGAGTCCGTGGTGTCCGTCTCAATGGAGCATATGGGTAAAGCCCGTCGGGATGATGAGCATAACAAGCGTGTGAAAGGGAGGCTGGTTCAGGTTTTGGACGAGACAAACAAACTGGCGAAAAGCAACATCACTGAGATTCTCCCTGAGGCCTAGTTGCAGGGCGTACGTGTACAATGAGGCCGTTCCATCTCGGTGGGTAGAAATACTCTAAATCTAGCGGAGAAGAAAATACAGAGTTTCTAAGTACCATAGTTCAGTGAAGTTACCGAGCCAATCAGATGTGGTAGTGAATTCTGTCAGAAATGAATGGTCTTGCGTCTTCCATAACTCTCTAGTGCCGGTTTAGGAACACCGCCTTCCTTTGAAGCCTCTAAGCTAGGATCCCTCAGCGGTAGGCCAGGCCAGCCTGCCAGCTTGTTCTACCGAACGAGGGTGACGGAAAAAGTGACGAGAATCGTGCAAGAGCGACACAGACTGCCCAAAGCAAACAGACATATTTGACAGATTCACTGTGACATCTCTTCACCTTTCTTCCCAATGATCCCATCAACATCAGCAGCTCCAACACTGGATGAGGAATTGAATGGAGACACCACATCAACGACAAATTTTCCGACGGAATGAAAAGCGCACTTGTGGCCCGGACTGCCAGTCAGGGCCATAACGAACATGCGGCCTGTTCCGACTGATGCTTTGTTGAGTAAAGACCCTTGTTATACGGGGTTTACGGGACGAAACCGGAGAATCTGGTGGGGATTCTCTCGTCGAAGTTCCGGAAGTGTGGGCAAGAATGTGGTGTGTTCTCCTCCGACGAACCTTCAAGGTCTTTTATTCAGACGTAAGGAAGCAAGGCCGTCACCAAATATCTTCCATGCAAATGCGGAGAGATCAGATTCGGACATCACAGGTGATTCCACAGAGTACAGTCACTGTCCTGCTCGTAGGAGATGAGGCCCAGATCTTTGCTTCAAGACCAACGCTGAATCTACCCGACCATCGACTTTAGCTCAAGCGTGTTCGTGTTCGTTCTTTTGACAGCGGTTTAAGGGGTCCTTTAAAGCCCGTTTCACATCACCGTCCCGAGGTAGTTGGCACGTCGACTTTGATATCGACGCTGAAGGGCAGAAACGAATAAGATGCAGCCCATAGCCATGTCGTCTCTCATCACTGACACCAACAAACAAGCATTTTGACATGTATATCAGATCCAGCAGGAGTGTGGGACGAAGAACAAAAGCAGATGGGGAAAAATGTCTAATCCCAAGAGAGCCGTGAACAAGTCAAAACGCGGCCGAGAACGAATCCAGCGTCGAACCCAAAATTAGGATCACGTTTCCATGGACCGCCAAAGCCTAATCGTCTCTGTCTCAGCAGCCGCTGAGGGATGGCAGCCGTAAGTCAGCTCCAGAAGGCAGGGACGATGGGCGGACATTGCACGACCTCTCCCTTACTCGACAAGTCATCTGAACGGGAAATATTTACCCAAATTGCCAATACCGCCCGCTTTGGCTAGGGAAGTTCCGTTCTCCTTTACTTTGTCAGTCTGAGAGCAATTAAGCATAACGTCAGAAAACTGACATCGTCAAAGGGTGCTAAGCCCGGCCTTTTCGGCCTGTCCCGAGGGCCTCAGACTAGTTGAAGCTCATACAGAGATTGGGGTTTTCACGTCCTGCTTGGCACCATACTTTACTGTAAGAATCAATGTCTGGTTCCCCAGGTCAGATCCTGGATAGGATTGACAGCGGTACTGTTTGGGTGGTTCATATCCTTGTCAAAACTCAATGTCACCATCTGTGCCCATGAACGCCTGATAAATGTTACAGCGCCAACATGCGCCCCTTCACGCCGGTGTTGTGGACAGTCTTTTTCGTTTGCTCGGTCAGTAATCCGCCGGTGATGTGGCAAGACCGACAGATCATGTGCGTAGTAGATGCCTCACATTGGCTGCGGGTAGACACCCTGTCAAGATCAGCGAGCTGCGGGCGGGAGGATCAAATCATTAAACAGACTACAGAGTCCAGCGACGGGCAAGGATGACATGAGTTGATTTGTCACTGACGAGGAATAAAATACGGCCCTCTCGTCTTGTGCACGATGGGATTCGTCGGCGCTGCCGCCCACAAGGAGGCCGGCGACAGCACCGGATGAAATCGATACGTGTGAATGTTTTGGGGCGAATGGGACAGAGGGACTACCATGTAGGTGGTAGAGTGCCGACAGGGGACCATGGTGATGTTCGCCTGACAAAGCGAGGAAATTGGAATTCTGGTGCCGGATCTGCACAGCCCTCCCATCGGGTTTCCTGACCGTGGCCGGGCTGACCCGGCCAATGGAGATGAGCCTGTCGTCCCGTTGCGCCAGGATTCACCCACACGGCATCAGCAGAGATCCACGCAGAAACAGGAGACTGATGTTAGAGACTGATGTTAGTCGGCAGAGAGGGCAACGGGGCAGATCACGATGGGTCAAGATGCAGGCGGTCGGGCGAGCGTTTGCGCCGGTTTAAACGGGCAGCGAAATTCGGGTGGTGGGAGAAGGACGAAGTGATGGGCCGTCTATGCCGAAGACAGGGCGGTAGACGCGAGTCTGGAGAAGTGTAGAAACTATATCGCGTGCGTAGGGAAGGAGGCCGACGTCACGGCGAACGACTGGCTGGGCAGAAATCCCATGTCTAAACTTGCTTTAGAGTGATCTCATGGGCTGTCCAGGTGTACCAAGCTTGTCACAAGAGAGATCCGAGGGCATTCAGCTTTCGGGGATGGAGCGTCAGAACGAGCATGAGCCGCATGTCGTTGCCAGCCAGGAGGTGCATGGCCGTGGCTGCTGGCGGATGGCAGACCAGCCAGCTGCTCGGTCAAAGAGCGCGGCCTTCGGGGAGAAATGGTCGTGTGCTTTTGCTAGAGACGGGAGGGTGCTTCTTCTGCCCGAGAGCATCTTATTTCGGTCTAGACCGAATTATGATGAAGAAGCTTCAACGGCCAGTGCTAGAACGGACGTTGCGTCGGCTTGACACATTGTCGATTTCCTTTTCCTCCCTGCTGCAACATGGAGCAGAAAGATCCGTGTGTGAGATTGAAGAAAAGCAAATAAGCGGCGGACTCGGTGAAAGACAGCATGGAATTAAGCAAGGGATGATTGGGAAGAGGGTCAATAAGACAGACTTAGAGTTACGGGATGATATTTTGGCAGCGTTGTGCCTGCAGTAGTCTTGGACAAGGACATGGATATACAGAGAAACTAAGGCAAGGTGAGGCACGGAACGGAGAGACCATGTAAGGCAATGTAAGGCACATTCGGTAAGCAAGTATAAGGATACAGACTACAGTACCTTAGTGAGGTGTGGTACCTTAGGTGGTGAAGAACATGGAGAAAAGATAATCTGGGGTGTGCTGCTGCTGCTGTCCGAGGGAGCGAACACGAGGAGAGGGATCCAGGCCTACCCCTTCCATACCCAAGTTGAGCATCGGAGAGGTGGGTAGGAGGTGATGACGCCAACGATTGCGGGTGAAGATGGTTGGGAGGGGTACACTGCGATGTGAACAGATACATAGGTACTCTGCACGCATTCGCGCCGGGAGTGCGTGCGGCCTGGCACCATCAAGTCATGGCTAGAGGCGTGAGGTGAGGTGAGGCATGAGGTGTGGTGTGGTGAAGTAAGGGAAGGGGAAGGGAGGTCGAGGTCGAGGTCGAGGTGGTGTGGCACGAGACAGGCGACGCTGTGGCTGCTCTTCCACTTCCTCGGAAACCTCTGCCACAGCTGTGGTGACTTGAGCTTATTCTTACCACACCGTTACCAAGGTGAAGGTGTCTGTCTTACTGGCAAGTACACGTACGTAAGCACGTACTCGGAGCACCCTTGGGCCTTCTCTCCAGTGGGGCTAAGCTTTGACACTATTTTAGTTCCCGTTTCACTGTTCAGGCCTCCAGACAGCCTGGGGCTCTGGAAGTGGTACGTATCTTGTCCAAGGTAAGGTAAGGTACCTAGGTAGGTAGCCTTCGAGCCTTCAGCGGAGAGACATGCGTGACATGGTAGGCACGCGTTGCAGGTCGGTATGAGGTACCTTCTCCAGCATTCCATTGGGCTAGATACCTTTGGTCATTCATCTGTGCCCCTGTCTTTCTGGCTGGGCTGGGCTGGGCTGCAAGACGTCTCTCTCAAGCCAAGGTAAGGAAAGCGAGCAATCCTCCAATACCCACCTGGCGATCAGCATCTTACTCACCTCACCCATGGCTATTCGTCGTTTAAGCAGGGCAGATGGTCTCCATTCGACACATGGAAGTTGGAGAACCACCTGCCTCGGCTTGACCCTCTGTTCTACCCTGGTAGGTAGGTACCCTGGAGCTGTTGCTACTACTGGGCCTCGACGTTCAGTCCAATCAGTAGCGCTGTCGCTCTCGCCTTTCTATTTTCAAGCTCCTGTCCATGTCAGGAATGAAACTTACAGAGAACAGACTCGGGTGTCTACGCAGTAAGGTCCATATAGACAAACTCGGAGAAACGCCACACGCTCCCCAAGCCGCTAGAAGTCTTCCATTGGGAATCTCCCGCCTTCTGTTTCTTGCCCCGAGCGTCCGGGGACGTCGGTCAGCCCACGACACTGACTCTACCTCCGTGTACGTGGTCTATAGCTCGTCTTTGGTGGTCCCCATAGCATAGGCTTTGGTCCGTACAAGACAAAGGGTTATCGTCCATCTCTGGCCGGTAGGCCACATCATCGGCGACGAAAATGCTCCCCGAGCCGAATCTCACGTCGTCGGGTGATCAACCTTGGCAAGTCTAGATGGGAATCCTTCGACATGTTTTCTATCATCAACACCATGGCAATCCCGAGACCGACCTCGAGCCTATTCTCCTCCTACCGCAGTATAGTGCAAAACAGTCCATGTCGTGGGAATCTTGATCCCGCGATTGAACACGCACGAGACCGGTCACCGACGGCGCCATCACCCTGGCCGCTTTGCCTCCTCCTCCTCCTCTTCTTCCGTGCCGAGAACCGGTGCTGCCGTGTGTGCACCAGTGTTTCCAGCCCTAGGAACTTCCAACACGAGGCTGGACAGGAGACACCAATCCGACAGCCAAGAGCTCCAAAACTCGCCAGGAGACATATGGCGCCAAGCGAAGGCAAGAAAAGAAGCTCCCCAAGAAACGGAACCACCTTTACCGGGTATGCACTCCGTACACCCTGTGAACATCACTCGCATCAGCCACATACACACATACATACAAGGTACACTCAGTATGAAATAATGTAGCTGCCGCCCTCCAGATCTACCCAGATTTCCAGTCTGATCGCCGAAACCGCAAACTTCTTGGCTGCCGTAAGATGGGTGCATCATGTCCCTAGGTGCTAAGCCAATCGGATCTTCTCATGAGCTTCTTCACACCTACACCCAGTCTCTCTTCTCCCCTACACACACGCACACCTTGACCAGACCGACGTGCTGACTACGCTTACGGACAGGCCCTTTCCTGACTCTCTTCACCATGTTCCTGACTACTGCAACCTTCTTCACTCAAATCATCAGGCACAGCACGGCCGTTTACGACCAAGACATCTACTGAAACAGATTCACGAGCAAAGATTCGCCAAGCTTCATGCACCTACGAACCCTAACAAGGCACCGCACTGTTGCTGGGTAGCAAAGCGCAGCGCAGGTGGTTCTCGAGCTCTCACCCCTGCTCCACGTCGACGACGACACATTGCGACTCCTTCGCATCCTCACACGACCGTTGCCTGCACGTCACGATCAAATCATTGAATCTGCATGACAAACTCATACTCAATGACAGGCCTTCCATCCAAGTCAAATCATCTGCCCAGCGAGGCGCAGTCCTCAGATCACACATCATAGTGGGCGAGTGGACTGGTAGCCGCCTCGCTCTGGAGCCGCGTTCTTCAGTATCTGAGATGCGATTTGCTCATGGCCTTGGCTTGGCAGCTTCAACTTGTCCTTCTACCTAACAATGGGGGCCGTCATCCTACCATGTTGCCAGTCTGTTCAATATTCGACGCTGCTGGGAGTCTTTTCCTTGTCGTCGTCGTCGTCTCACCATCATCCAACTCTCGCGGCAAAAAGGCCAAGGAAATGTCATTTCTTCTCTCAACTTCAACCAACTTCACCACTGACTATCCTGCACCCTTTCCCATGAGTCGCACACACCCCCTAACCCCGCTGCTTGTGCAGCCCGATTTGACACGATGCCGAGCTCCGCTTCAACTTGACTTTGACTGACGGCCACCCGTCACCCCTCCCCCCTTAGGTCCTAGCCACATTGACACACTGGCCCTGGTGATGTCTGCAAGGTGCAAGGTCCCATCGGGGACGCAAGGCAGACCGACTGGGTGTGTGTATGCATGCAGCTAGGCTTGTTGGACAGAGGCGAACGTGGTTCAGCTGAGAACAGACCATGAGCGTCACATCGCTTTCGCCTACGAGACCTACGACATGGTCCAGTACATGGCATCGAAGGGTACGGTGCTCTGCTCTGCTCTGCTCTGCTGCCAAACCAAGCGGCGTGGACTGATCTGATTCCGAACCACCAACTCCCAAAGTCCGTCCCATCTCTGACCCTGCTAGGGGGATTTGTCAAATCTCGTCCCCTGGGCCATGAGGGAGAAGTTGGATGCCAAGGACCACCATCCAGATCTTGCTATATAACACTCTCGTCCACACCATCGAATCTAACCTTTCCCTTCGCTTCTCACCACGCAGCATCTAAACCAAAGCAAGCCTTTCACTTCTCCTTTTTCACTTCTTTCTCGCACTCTAGCCCCGGTGGCTCTTTCCATACACTAATTCTAAAGCCCTCTCCGACTACGATCTAAGGTTTCCTCAGTTCGCCACTTTCGCTATCAAAATGCGTTCCCAGTCGTTCCTCGTCGCCGCTATGGCCGCTTCCGTCTCTGCCCACGGCATGTTGCTGTCCGTCGATGGTGCCAACGGTGTTACCATGCCTGGTTTGACTAGTAAGCAGGGCTCCGCTTGGATTTGTTTTACTTCTGGCAGACTTTGAAGACGTACTTGTACTCACATCACCACCCTTCCAGTTGCCGATGGCACTCCCCGCGACTGCACTTCCAACGGCTGTGGTTCCCAGGCCGACACCGCCATTATCCGCGACCGCGAGATTTCTTCCGGTGAAGTTGGACCCCTCGGCCGCACCCAGGGTAACGGTCCCGTCTCCGCCGAGGTCATGATCAACAACTTCATGGGAGGCGGCGCTGCCCCCAAGAACAACGGTGCCTCGGCTGGTGTCGGTGTGGAGGACAACATCCCCAACAAAGCCGCCAGGCGCGCAGAGCTTCACGTTCGCCAGGGCCTGGCTGGTCTCTTTGGCGGCGGTGCTGCCGGCCAGACCCAGGGCAAGAAGGGCAACGGGCCTCCTGAGGCTCGCGTCGCCGCTACCGCCGGCATGGGTGCTTCCCAGGGCATGCCCACATGCGCCGACGACGGCACCATCTCCATGACTTACCGTCAGATCAACCAGGATGGTGCCGGCCCTCTGACCGCCGATGTCGACGGTACCTCCGGTGGAACTCGTGCGGATGCGTTCCGGAGCGCCCAGGTCATCACTAACGCTCCGGGTCTCGGCATCCAGGGTCTCTCCCTCGCCACCAACACCGACTACCCCGTCAAGGTCCAGATGCCCGCTGGCATGACTTGCGACGCCAAGGTCGGCATGGCCTCCAACGTCTGCATCGTCCGCGTCCGTAACGGTGCCGCTGCCGGTCCCTTTGGTGGTTCCGGCGCCTTCACTCAGTCCGCTGTCGCTCGTAAGCGCGCCATTGCTTTCCGCATCAAGAAGCGTATGGAGCTCAACAACCGCGTATAAGCGCATTCTTCTCGGAATCCAGTACGAGCGAGCTTGTACGGATGAAGGAGACGTTGACAGTGTCAGTGGTGTCAGGCCTTGGAGTTTGGTGGATCTGAAGGGTTGGCAGGAAGTCAGGGACTTTCGCGGCTCAACGGATTCCAGATTTGGGTATAGAGCTTTGGAAACGGCCATCCTTTATTTGTATTCTACATACCTTTCTCATTAGGCGGTCATCTTTCCAGACGTAATTGATGCTATTAGGACCATGAAGTGTGTGCCTCTGTGATGTGAAATTAATCTACTGCGGCCATTCAACAGTTTCCCGACGATTTGCGGTAACTATCTCGACCGCCTTCAGCTTCAAACAATATTGTACGCCAACGCGGTGGTTTTGGTCGATTTCTCATCCCAGTGAGACGTTTAAGTCGCAAAAGCTGTCATCTCGACCATTGGATCTGACAGGGTTCCAACAAGCCGATACGACACATCAGAGGGAAGTTGGTCAGTTCCATCCAGTAAGCTTGATTTGTGACGAAGATAGCTAGGCCACGATGATGACTACGAATTCCAGACAGCACGAATCGGCAGCCAGATCGCATATCGTTTGCAAGAGAAAAGAAGAAGAAAAACGAAACGAAAAAAAACCCGATTGCGAAGTCATCCGAAGTTGACTACGATGCACCAGCTTGATCCCTTCAGCTCGGCCACACCCACAACATGACACCGGGCTTGTATCAGGCGACGCGGAAACCAAACAATCCCGACGAATTACTCAAGGGGAAAGAAACATCTCAAATCATGAATCACTGAGTTGATATCCGATGCCAGCCTTCCCAGTGCTGCCCTCGGACTAGGCCGAAAGAATCTACCTATTTACTCTATTAATGGCAGAACCGCACTTGTGATTCGGTCCGTCACCTGCCGCCAGTACAGCGCATACGCTGCCGAGGTACGCACGACGCCATTCGAGGTTTGCACAATCCAAACACCTTCGGCCGCCGAGTAGATACCGTCCAAACCCCGGGCTTGTTGCGACGCTCTCGTGTTTACCCAACAATTAGACGATCCATCCATGGTCGTCATATTTCTACAAATCGAGTCGGCGCAGTAGATATCCGCCTGTATGGCTCCAGAAATTGTCACGTGTTGTTGCCCACCCCATGACGATGTACAAATCCGCAGCCCGACGTCGGCTTCACCATCGACGGCTATGTGTCTCGGTTAGCTTTCGACAGTCACTCATTGGCTGATTGTGTCAACTTACCCCCATGCAGAGTCAGCCTTCTGTGTGCGCTTGCGAATCTTGAAGCCCCCGGAGGCGCCGCCATCTCCATGTTTTCCTTCCTTTCCACCTTTGACCTTGGTAGATATGCCCAGCAGTTCAGCTTCCAGATCAGAAAGGTCAGAGTCGTCTTCTGTGCCGCCTCGCGAAGCTGGTGCGTCCATGGAATGTCTCGAGGCTGGACGTGAACCACCGTTGCTGCTGTGAGAGCCCTGGCGCATACGTTGATCAGCCTCTCGCCGGTTCGGCGGACGACGATCGGAAAGCGGCGATCCGGAGAACTGTGGCTGTGGGGACTGGGCTCTGTTGCGCTTGCTTGTGGAGGAGTCTTGTCGCGGTAACTGACGAGAGCTGTAGTATCCGGAATCTTGACGAGCAGCAATTCCATCGCTGCCCCTGCTAGAAGTCCTGGCGTCCAGTTGCTCATCCACGTGTAGGCCTTCCATTGCGCTGCGATCGGCTCGATGATCAGACCTTGAGCTGCGATACCTGTCGATCGACCGGCCCTCGTCTCTGACTCGCCTGTACTGAGGCGACGCATTGTCGAGAACAGAGTGAGAATCGCCTCTGGGCCTTTTGGGATAACGATCTTCTCTTCCGTCAACCTCTTGACTGCCTCGGGTTCGCGCTTGGTCGTGCGGCGAATCCTCCCAGTTGCGCTTACGACTACTCGAGTGACGGTGGTCACGATGATCAGGAGAGGATGGTCTCGCTGGGAGGGACGGGAAACCTGGAAGACGCGAAGACCGGAACGTTGATATCCTGTCCTTGGTCTCGGGCTGGCGCTTGACGGGTTTGGCCTTGGGAGCTGCCTTCCAAAAGGCTGGATCGTGTTGCAACGCCTGGAAAAATTCCGTCTCTCGTATAGGACGTGAGAAGTCCACAAAATTGTCTTCCGTAACGAATTCGGATTGAATGTAGGTGGCGTTCCATGCTGGTGGCAACATGATATCGCCGTGATAGCCCGCCGGCCCCGGCAGTGGTTTGGCGATGGGGTCCGGCGGGTGAGTCTCTTCTGGCTCCTTGAATATCATTTCCGCGTTCCACTTCCAGTCTTCTTCCTCATCGGTTTCCTCATCTGCAACGGTCGGCGGCGCATGTCGACTCTCGGGTGTGCCACTTGCTATTGATGCCGCCTTGACAGTTTTTGGAGTCGAAACAGGTTGCCCGCTACTAGAACTCTCCCTGTTGTCAGGCTTCTTCGGCCTAGTTTGGGATGCGTCACGCTTGCTATGAGCGCCTTGCTGGTTGCCCTGTTGACTGCCTTGATGGGTACCTTGTTGACTGCCTTGATAGTTACTGTGCTTGTTCCGGCGAGACCGGTCATTTCGGTTGTGGTTGCCCGGGCGGTTCTGAGTGTTGCGATCCCGTTGCGGGTGCTGTCTTGCTGGAGGAGGTGGGATAGGTGGCAGCCCATGAGGTGGCAGCCCATGGGTTCGTAATCCATGAGGGGGCAGGTTGCGAGGAGGAGCTGGCAGAGATATTGGCGGCCCGAAGCTTTGATCAGGAACTCGGTAAGGATGGCTGAAAGATGAAGATGGCGGAGAATGGGCTCCAAACGACGGCTGCGAAGGAGGAGGAGGAGGAGGAGGCGGCGGCGGCGGAGGAGCATAAGAGGTAGGGGGATACCCTGCTACCGGGGGCGCATACTGATTACCCGGAGGCAGCGGCAGGCTAAACTGGTAGCCGGGCGGTCCGTATGGCGGAGCCGGAGGGTACGTTGACGCTGGAGGGTACGGAGGAGGCGGCTGGCAGGTAGGAGGAGACGGTCCTGGCGGTCCGGGAGGGGCAGATGAATGGGGTCCGCCGTATTGTCCAGGGGCTGGATATGGGTACGGCACGGATGGCGATGGTCCTGGAGGACCTGGGGGTGGTGGCCACGATCCAGGCGGCGGTGGAGGAGACGAGTACTGCGGATAGCCCGGACAGTTTCCCGGAGGTGGCGGCGGAGGGGCGTAGCCGCCGGGAGGAGGTGGATATGGCGGGTAGGGCTGTGGGGGACCGGGATACGGAAGAGCATGGGGCTGGCTGGGCGGGGCGTAGCGAGTGACGATCGGATTACCTCCGTGTGGAGCAGGATATTTGGTCACGACCGGTCCCGATCTTCGTCCTCCATGCTGCCCATCACCTCCACGTCCATGCTCTTGACTGGTGGATGTGTTTTGACGAGATAGGCCACTGTACTTGGTTAGCTTCCACTTCGTGTCGGCCTAAACCCAGTCGAACAGAATTAACAGCTGAGGTTCTTATAGTACTCACGCCGGTTTTGCCCTCACAGGCTCTGGGCATGCGACGGCCCAGTGGCCCACGCCGCCACAGTTGATGCAGCTGGGTTCTTTTGTGACAGGCCCCTTTCCCGGGGCGTGATCAGGCATGGCTGCGCCGTTGAGCGACAAGAAGAAGCAGAGAGGATAGCAGGAGAAAGAGGTCCCGGGTCCTGGATGATATCGAGGCAATCACAGAGCCAGCCAGCTTTGGTTTTCTCCGTGGAGCGAAGAAGGGTTCTTACAGAAGCTAGCTGCACTGTATGCAAATGAGGCTAAAGATATCGCCTGGATATTGTCGAATGAGATGCCTTGGTGATAGATTAAGCTGAGAGTTCTATGCCGTTGGGAGAAACTTCCCCAAAGCTGAGCAGCGAGGAGGCCTGCTATTCATTCATTCGTTCTGCGCTTGCGGACAAACATAATGAGTAACCGGCCTCACGATGAATCAGATGGGGGAGGGACTGACCAAGAAAATGGTGCTCGTGATACTGTGGGCGAGACGGGCAATTCGTCAGCTGATGTGATTGAAGTGCGGTGAGCCGCGTCTGATATGAAATGTTTTCAGAGATGCAGTCTGTTATGAAGTGCGCCGAGCCTCTTTGACATTAAGACGAGAAGATAATGAGGCCATCCGGATAATAGAGGATCGATACGCTGAGCTGGTGGTCAATGGTCGTGTCGTGGGCGCATGGGCTATTGCCCGCGGCTTTCTCCTGCAGCTCGGAACGATGAGATGGCGCGCTCGTTCGCCGAATCAGTGATAACAACGTTGTCGCCTCTGAGCAGCGAATGTCATGAAGGCGCAGTAACCCCAAGGCGACGAATGCATGCAAGGATGAGGGCGTGGGAAAAGCGCGACGAAGTTGACCAGAGTCGAAGGTTCCGCGCGCAGGCTCAGGCGCAAAGTGGGGCTGGGTACCTGTCCGGTCAGTGTATAAGGCAGGTGAACCGTGAGGGCGAGGCAGAAGCACTGCGAACCTAGCGAGGCGCAGAGCACGGCGCCGTGCCGCGCCAGCGGCAAGAGCTTCCCGACCCGAGGGAAGCGCCGGAAATACATCGGGCCGCGTCATGGCTGCTTCCATTCTTCGAAAGATGGATCTGGGCTGTCGCATCGGCAAATCCCATCATTCGTGCAGGATGTGGAGGCAGGTAGGCATAGACATGCCGATGCAGGTCTTTGTAAGAGTGTCTACATACTCTAACCCTGATCCATCTCTGAAGTGCTCTCAAGACCTGCCAGTCTGCCAGGGCTTGCAAGAGTTGTCTTTTTGCCACGCGTTTGGAGACAAAGTTGACGCCTGGATCATACGAAGACAGTGTCGTGGCTAACAGTCTAGTCACTGTCATCTGCTAGGAATGGCAGCCAACGTTGGCGACACCAACAAAATCTTGTCATTGTTGATAGCTAAAGCGAGGAGACAAAAATGAGACCGTGGTTATCGGGCACCCAGGACTGCACATGACGACGTTGAGGGGGCAAACGGCGACCACAGCAATACGTAGCGAGACATATGAAAGTTGGGACCAGTTGCAGCATCTCGTGTTCAGACGCGAAGTAATGTCATGTGTTTGGGCTGGAAAACTGGGGAGGTCTCGACGACTCCTGGAATGCGTGACTGAATCGGATCGGATTGTCTAGAAAAACCTGAAGAGCAAAGAAACACGAACTTCGCTTCTGGAAGGACATCTCGCAGCCAGTAAACAAGACAGGCTGAAGCGCTGACTGGAAAATGTCAAGCGGACCACAAGGGCCAAAAGTAGGAAAAGGTAGCAAGGAGTCAGCCAACAGTCCAAAACCGATCCATTTCGCCCCATCAGAGCAAAACCCAGGTGCTGTTCTCCCTGGACAGCCAGATCGAGTTGGCAGGATACGAAACATGCGATCTGTTGACGTTCAAGATTGAGAAGTACAGAGGAAATTTCGACAGCGGCGAGGCAGACTCCTCAGCGGCAAGAACTGCATTGCGGCCTCGATGTCCGTTGTCAGAGAGGCTGGCAACACAACAGAAGGGAGCAGAAACGAAGATTCGGTCATGAGGGCGGGCGGACGGGGAGCTGGACGTGAGAGAGAGAGAGAGAGGGAGGAGGAGGGAGAGAGAGTGACAGGTGGAGGGAAGAGGACGCACACGTCGGCTGCGGGCAAAGGAGGGAAGGACTGGCCTTTTTATACGGTCGGCAAAACGTGACGGGATTGGGTAAACGTCTGTGCATTGGACAGGACCGAGAGGAGGTAAGACTACGGATACAAGGCATTCCTAGGTAAGGCACCTGAGTGACCACTTTAGCCAGTACAAGTACCTATTTCTCAGCGCTTCTGTCAGGTCATCCACTATCGCTCCCGTCGGTCAGCCGAGAAGTACGTAAGCGACGAATTATGAATCTTCTCTCTTCTGAATTTATCGGCCGCTGGTGGCCCCATGACGTTCCTGTACCGCCGCCACTATAACGCAACTGCAGCTGTCACCCGCGTGAAGGAGGGGAGAGAAAAAAGACCAGACGAATCGCGCCTACGTACGTCCTCGCAATCTCGAGAGCGTCCATCGACGTGGGTCCTTCCTCTTTCCGCATCGTCTTCCTTCGGTTGAGGCGGCGAGCGCACGCTTCAGACTGACAGGAGGCCGGCCGTTTACAAGTCCCCGTTGTCGTCGTCGTCGCCGTCGTCGCAACCGCAATTCCATGTGAAGACTCGCCGTCGATCATGTTTACAATCCATAGACGAACCTTCCCACCACACAACGCCCGCGCCTGGAGTAGACCTGCTTCGTGAGCGAGCGGCTTTCCTTTCAGTCGCCAGTCTACCGTAACAACTTTTCGAAACAGTGCCGTTCGTCCTTGTAGACAGCACTGCTCAAACCGGCAACCGGCAACGTCGCTTCTGCCGCACAGCACGTCACGATGCCGGGGCTTCCAGGTAAATTCAACCATTGACGCAGCTCGGGTGGTTATTTGCTGACTGTAGTGGCTGCTTAGCTTCAGTTGACCTCGACGAGTGCATCTCGCGCCTGTACAAGCGGGAACTGCTTGCCGAGTCCGTTATCGAGGCCATCTGCGCCAAGACCAAAGAACTGCTCATGCGCGAGAGCAACGTTGTACACGTTCGCGCCCCCGTCACTGTCGTCGGCGATATCCACGGGCAATTCTACGACCTAATCGAGATATTCAAAATTGGGGGATGGTGTCCAGACACCAACTACCTCTTTCTTGGTGAGCCCTACCACCGTCCTTCGCCGCCAGCCGGTCCACACACAGGCTAACGATGCTAAATAGGCGACTATGTCGACCGCGGCATGTTCAGCGTCGAAACCATATCCTTACTTGTCTGTTTGAAACTTCGATACCCAAATCGCGTTACTTTGATCCGAGGCAACCACGAGTCTCGCGGCGTCACCCAATCCTACGGCTTCTACACCGAATGCTCCAGGAAATACGGCAACGCCAATGTATGGCATTACTTTACCGACATGTTCGATTTCTTGACCCTCAGCGTGGTCATCAATGACAAAATCTTTTGCGTACATGGCGGTATGTCTGACTCCCTGCCGCCGTCGGAAACATCCCTCTAACTTGATTGCGAAACAGGGTTGTCCCCGTCCATCCACTCCATCGACCAGATCGTCATCATCGACCGCTTCCGAGAAATTCCCCACGAGGGCCCCATGGCAGACCTCGTGTGGTCCGATCCAGATCCGGAGAGAGACGAATTCTCCCTCAGTCCGAGAGGAGCAGGCTATACCTTTGGAGCTCAGGTGGTCAAAAAGTTCCTGGCAGTCAACAACATGGACCATATCCTCCGGGCACATCAGCTGTGTCAGGAGGGCTTCCAGGTTCTCTACGATGACCGGCTCAGCACGGTTTGGAGCGCGCCCAACTACTGCTATCGATGCGGCAACATGGCCAGCGTGCTGGAAGTCAGCGACACGGGTGAGAGGTTCTTCAATGTCTTCGCCGCAGCGCCGGAGAACGATCAACACAAGGACATGCAGCCCGGCGGGGAGAAGACGGCGGACGGTAATGCTCTCCCTGACTATTTCCTATAGGGCAGCCGTAGGCACGGCAAGAGGAGGCAGATTTATGGGCTTGGGATACCCCACAAGACGGATATGATAGGCTTTCCTTATTGGAAGGAGGCAGAGCATCGGAAGGGCTACAATGGGTAAAAGCCAGGTGACAATGATCGCCAGCAACCTGGACTCCCAGCACAAAACTCAAGTTACATCAGCACCCACCAGCTCCAAAGAGATATTCTTTGCTTATGTCACCAAATGAAGGCAAGAAACATTGGATTGAATCGTTTAGTGGGTCTGTATTCAGCTCAGAACAGAACAAGTTCCAAGCAGCAATGTACTATTTGTGATTCCACTAGCCAGTTTCTTGTTTTGTGACTTTGTATGCCAGGCTAATCCTTTGCGCATTGCTAAGCCCGGTGAGGGTGAGCCCGGATGCAAAGCAAAGAGCTTGTGTAAATAAAAAGACGAAAGCTCGCCCATTTGGACGAATGTACCAGTTATTTTTTTCCCCATGCCAGAACCTTGAAGTGTGTATCTCTTCTTTTAATGCAAGTGAATGTGTGAAATGAGTCTTGCCTGCCCCAAATCCCAAGCTGTCATTTGGCCCAGACAGCAAGATCAGAACGGCCAGCACATCTGCAGAGCGAGCCTCGACATAGACCAGGCAGTTGCAGGAGCTGACAAATGGGGGCGAATGCTGGGGACAACAACATATGGTGTCGTGGGTTGGTGGTTTGTGAGGCTGAGACTGAGACGGTTGCTTTTGGGTTGTGTAGAGCAGTGTGTAAAGAGGAACGTCTATGACAGACCACCTCCCATTTACCAGTCCTTAGCGATATCAAAAGACCATTCGAAGGTCAGGTGAGTCTTCTTATCATCATCAACAAAGCTGGAAAGGGCGTTGTAGTGGCCACGGGCAAGCATGCCAGAGGGAGCATCCTCCTCTTGGACTGTCATGTGTCAGCCAGTAGATACCACTAGTGAAGGGTGATGAACCTACAGCGCTTGGTGTAAGTGGGCTGCTTGTCGGTGCTGGGAGCATAGCTTCCCTATGCCAGAATCAGTACACATGAAAATTGTAAGATCCTTGGTGAATGGATGCGACATACCAGCATCTCGGAGTCCTTGCTGACCCTGATTCCCTTGCGCTTGACAACTTGGACGTACTGCAGACCGCTAAGAATCTCATGCTGAACCTTGAAGCTGGCAACCATGGTGAACTTGGCACCCTCCTTGATCTTGAAGGGCTTGTCCTTCAGGGAGGCCTCGGAGCCAGGGGCAGAGAGGTCAATAGTGACGGGGTCACGGCCGGGGGATTCCATTGTCAGCGAAAGGATGATGCAGACTCGAGGATCAGAGGCATCAGAGAGGTCCTTGCCACCACCAAGACCAAGAGATTCCTTGTAACGCTGGAGAGACTCATCGTTCTCGTCTGTAGCCGGGTTAGTTGGTGTTTCTTCCTCATCATCAACCTCTTCGTGAGGCTGGTAGAGACGTGTGCCATGTGCTGCCTGGACAATTGCTGGGCATGTGTAAAAGTCCCGGATGAGGGAGACTGTTGGCTGCTGGGATTGACCTGGGGCCTTGGGTGAATTTGGGGGGTTCGGGGGAACTGGACGAGAAAGGGCTCTGTTTCGATGCACTTGACGCTCCAGGATCATCTCTGAGGCGGAAACGGCCATGGGAGATTGGGCGCGTGAGTCGGCAGGTGTGTTGAGGGGAGCAGGGGGGAGCTCGATGGAGTGTTGACGAAGCAAGGCGTTTTGGCGGTTGTGTCGTCGCATGACCTGTCGCATGCCCTCATACAGTCCGTCCATAATGCTGCAAATCGAGATGCGTTTGGTTTGGGTAATGCATAAGAATACCCACCGGTGTAGCAAGCAGAGAGGAGCGAAAAGATTCGTTGCAGCTGGGAGATATTGGTGTTGCTGTGAACAAGGCGACGCGCCTGGGACGCTGGCTGCCATTGAGGAAGAAAGCAGGTGCGTGTGGTTGGGTGCTCCTTCCCGGTTGTTGCTCTAGGTTGGCATGGCTCTCAGGCTGCCAATGTCGGGGTCCCAATCCATGAACCCATCACACCGAGGTGTATGAGGCTCTCAGTAGCTCCTTTCCCGATACACCGACTTCAAGCCAACGGTGAGGGAATGAGGGGCATCTAGAGGGGTCCAATCCAAGAGCTGTCCAGTCCAGTCCAGTCCAACCCACCCAGAGCTCAATGCTGCAGCAGTACATGGCATAGGTGACAGAGACAACAGATAGTTGATTAGAACGAAATGCTTTGCTTACCCATCTTCTGGTACTCGGCGAGACTCTGCTTGGGCTGGGAGAGCTTGTAGCCCTGAGTCTCCTCAGGCATGGTGTCATCTTGGTCGTGAGAAGCCATGGTGGGGTATCGGTGAGAGCTCTAGCTAGGAGGTCGACGGTGATGTAGTGAAGAGCTGAGTGTTACGACGGTCTTTCAAGCTTTGGGTTACTTGAAGCAGCAGATATGCTAGCAGAATACGAGGATACAGTGCTCAGGCGGAGATGTGAGGTCTGTGATGATGTTTACTTTGGAGAAAGAAGTGCAGTTCAGGTCTGAGTTTGGCTGATGAGTTAAGGTCAGGTAGGAAGGTACCGGAAGGTAAGGTCAGGTACAGTCAGGCAGGCAGGTCACCGCTTCCCAGCCCAAGCCAGCCCGTTGCCTTGTGCCCCTCACTCAGGTCACAGTACCGGGCCAGGCCCAGCAACGATAGTGGAAAGGACGGACCATCCAGCGGGCTGTGAGCGTTGAAAGTGGGTTCTGGAGCGGTGGAATGTGGATTCGGGACCTCCCACGATGGGTGAATCGAGCTCTATGACTGGTTCAAAATGATGGTGGATCTTGGTTCGCGTAGCTGTGATTGGGCGCCATCTGGAACGAGATGGAACTTCACACAACACGAAACCAGACCAGGCACGCGATCGAGAGAGACAGAATACCCGTCTGCGGCAAAGCAAACTACTAATTATTAATAGTACATACTCGCAGCTTGGTTTGATGTGGTTGTTGTGCTACTCGTGGGTTTTCTACAGGTATAGAAAGTCGGCATGTTTTTTTCCTAGTAGCCCTGGCGATTGTCGTCCATTTTTGTCGAGCTGTCCTACCCCTCCTCCCCGCTAGAGGAAGGTATGCTACGCAGTACCGTACCTTATGGAGTATACAACTACGTAGGTATATCGAGCGCCCTTGTGCAAGGTAAGGTACCCAGCAATCTGCCCCTCATGGGTGTCATCGAGAGCCAATCTGAAAGTGGAGCTGGGTGGCTTAAGGGGAGCGGTCGTTGATAGTGCCCCGGCCAATGGCAAGAAGCGGTCTGGAAGACTACCCAAGGTACTACAATCATGACTGACGATGGTAGAAAAAGCTCTTGGTGAACAT
Organism: Colletotrichum lindemuthianum; assembly: GCA_001693025.2. Taxonomy (NCBI): domain Eukaryota; kingdom Fungi; phylum Ascomycota; class Sordariomycetes; order Glomerellales; family Glomerellaceae; genus Colletotrichum; species Colletotrichum lindemuthianum. Next base: position 68,037 of record MASP02000157.1, on the reverse strand, counting down.
CAACACTGGTTGCCGCAGTATGTGTATATACGTGCCTCAGGTACGGAAAAGAGACGCCGCACTTTGCCATGTGAAAGGGCCACCCTGCGGCCACGCAAACTTTTAGTACTGGGAAGAAAACCGACATGGCTTTGCGCCGGAAGATTGCTGCATCTCATCGACCCTGGAAGCCTGGTATCTGCTTGTCATGTCAGAAGTAGGCATCTAATACCTAGAATTGGCCAATGCAAGATATCAAGGTCATCGAAATCGACCTCTCCAAAGAGCGTTTACTGCAAGAAGCGCATTCCTGTTTGCCATGTAAAGCTTGATCCAAGCCGTGCATCACAGCCGACATGTTCGTCTGGTTAATCGAATGTCCTATCACGAATGCAATTGCCTGTATCGCAACCGCGTGGTCAGTGCAAAGTCATAACATTGTACCGAATGTGTGTGCAACCGAATCCCGCTCATCGCCGTCGTCACCCACCATCACACCTATGAATCGTTCGAGTCTTTCTTCGGCCCAGGCAAAATGGTACTTATCCGGCTAGGCAAAATGTTGAGCTGTATTCTGTCCATCAGACGACGTCACGAAAAAAAAGAGACGCTATCGCACCTTGCCTGTCGGCTTATCGATTGCAGCCTGCAAGCGCAAGGTGATCGTAGTCGTACGACCATACACGTTGACCGTTTTTAATGTCCCCCCACTGTAGCTCAGTCATGGCTGCTGCAGAACGTCCCTCCTCCCGCAGAGGTGCGATGAAGGTCCTTCGACAGGTGACCCCATACTTGTACACTGTGGCTCTCGCCCCCACCCGAGTCTGCGAACAGCTCCATGGGTGCTCAGAGCTTTTCGCGTTTGCGACAAGAATGTTGGGAACGGGACGAGGTGGGTGGAGAGGGCAGCTGAGCGAGTTCGCCGGCCGCGAGCTTGATCGTTGTCTGAAGCGGCGGGAGACGTGAAGCCAGTGAATCCATTGCTTGTCGCATCAATGGAGCTGATCTGGAAGAATTGTCAAGAGGATCGATCAGCATCGCGACTAGGGTCACGCAGTGGGAAGCGCGAGACCAAGTCGTTGCATTCGGCAGGTATTGGACTTGGTGGCGATACCTTCTCTTTTCTCTCTCTCGCTCTCACTCCAGGGATCTCTGGCCCTTTTTCCTTCCCAGAGCGCAACGCGCCTGACCCTTTGGCGGTGCCTTATTCTGGGGAAGGTATCAGGGTGGGGTTGCCAGGGGTCTCTTGTCATGGTCAGCTAGGTAGATACTCTATGACAAATGTGATCACTCCCAAAGACTATGTGAATCCCTAACAGACGATCCGGACACCCCTATGACCCCAAGCTAATCTAATCCAATAACAGAGGACTGAAGAGACCCTCTCTGCCCCCCCCCCCCCAAACGCGTTAGAGAACAGAACCTCCAAACTGCCGCTCTGCTAATGCCGGCGCTCTTGCTAAGGTGTCTGAACCTTAGGTACCTTACCTTACTGCGCAACCACATCCTTTGCTCGCTTTCTCCGGTCGGTCAGGTCTCCCACCACTGGTGCTGCTGGGTCGTTGCTCAATTTGCGCGCGCGCGCCTTCTTCCCTACCTTACCCAGGCAAGTCCACTACTTCCCTACTTCCTGCCCTCCTCGCGCCCATCCATCACCCAGTCTGGCCTCTCTTTTTTTCCTCCAGACCTCCTCTCACCCACCGATCTTTTGAGACATTCCTCGCCTTTGAGTTCTCTCAGCCCTTCGCCGGGACGCCGCTCCCGTATTGCTTGCCTGCAGACCATTATAATCACTTTTCCCATCCCATTGACATCATCTCCACATCCCCTGCACCTTTTTTTACGCGACAGGTCTACCCACCGCCCGTCACGTATTCAATCTTCCCCCATAGCTCCCGTAAGCGACACCTTCGCCCTTTTCTTCGCGCCCGGCGCCCCGGGGTTTTCACACACGCTTCCAACGGTGTTGGAGCTCAGACTGACGCGACGTCTAGTCTTTCCCACGATACATCCATTCCCTCCGACGACAAACGCGGTTCGAACAACCTTGCTCTGGTTGCCTTAACGCGCTGCTCGTTCTCGCCCTCCGCACTCAAATTAAGTTTGCGACCTTGCCGGCGCAATACAATCGTCATCGAAATGCCTTCTGCGACAGTTACCACGATCGATAGGCACCTGCCTTCGAAGCGCAATCCGCTGATGACCGATGATGTGCCGCAATGTACGCATAGTTGATTGTTTTCGCCCTTGCGATTCATACTCACACTGTCGCAGACCCCGACCTTGTTTCCCGCCGTCGTCTGGGTCAGACCCAACTGACGGCCAAGATGGTCAATATCCCCGACGATGGCGCTTCCCTCGGGGTTTTCGACTATGCCCACCTCCGCGCTCCCCTACCCAAAGGCATCGTATCTGGCATTTTCAAGTCAAGCCCGAACAGTTACTTCTTGATGCGCCGAAGCCACGACGGTTTCGTTTCCGCCACGGGCATGTTCAAAGCTACGTTTCCTTACGCCGAGGCCAGCGAAGAAGAGACGGAGCGCAAATACATCAAGTCTTTGGAGTCAACCAGCCTGGAGGAGACGGCTGGAAACGTCTGGATCTCCCCTCAACACGCGCTGACCCTCGCCGAGGAGTACGGTATTCTCCCCTGGATTCGCGCTCTGCTGGATCCTGCCACCATCGCCGTATCCAACGCCCCCGACAGCCCGCCCAAGAAGATTGTCGCTCCTCCCAAGTTCGAGTTCGCCCCGACGCCCACACCCCAACTGGCCCCTCCCGCTACGCCTTCGCAGCAACTGCGCCGAAGCCGCCGCTCCGTCAGCCCTACCAAGAGCACGATTCCGAAGCCCATCAGGTCCCCACGGAAGCGCAGGGCAAAGGCCGACTCCGTCGAACCTCGGGAGGCCACCCCCACCTTGACTGCCACCACCAAGCTCGAGGTCACTGGTATTATTGACGAGGAGAAACATACTGGGGCCGAGGTCGAGACCGTCGTCAAGACGGTGGAGACGGAACCCGTCGTCGTCCTGGAGCCAAGAGAACTGGACCCCAAGGCCAAGGTCACTGTTGACCAAGACGTGACGAAGGATGACAAAGGGAACGAGGTCAAGCGCACCAACGTTTCCCTCGAACTTCCTCTGCTGAGCAGCCAGCCCCCAACTGCCGAAGAAACTGCGCGTATGATTGCGGAGGCCAGGCAAATGGTTGAGGCAGCTTCAAATCAGTTAGCGGAGAGCCCCAAGAACAGCAACAAGGGCAAGCGCAACGCCGAGCAAATTTCGACAGGAGACGATGAGGACGACGCCGAAGACGACACCGAAGACGAACCTCGTTCGAAAAAAGCAAAGACCAAGCAGACTCCCGTGCAGATCAAGAAGCAAGGGATGCGCAAGCGCGCCCTCTTCGGCTTGAGCGCACTATCAGTGGCCGTTGGGTAAGTGGCCGTTTCATGGGGATGAAGTTGCCGTTAGCTGACTATGTGTAGTGCGTTTTCCTACTTCACTGGCTCTTTCTAAGCATTCGAAATTCGGCGGCGTACGAGGGGGGTGTTTTCTGAAGTTGGCTACAACGGGCCGAGACGCCATCAGGGAGCAACGGGGTCCTCTGGTAGCTCTTTGGAGTTGGAGGTCTGGTATCTGCGGCTTGCCTGAGTGGCGGCCGCGGCGGCAGATGTTACATCGCTAATCGCCTTTCTTTCATTCATACCCAGATAGAGCCTCGGGTCAGACCGAGGCCGGCTTTTCTTTCACTCTCTGTGTCGATGCGTTGATGTGGGATCAAATTTGTGTATATTGGAAGTGCCTCGTTGTGCGATAGGTGATTGGGAATGGACAGGCGATTCAGGATTCAATGCAAGTGTAATCGATCTATCCTGTGTATCATTGTCTTTTGCATGGGTGGAGGGTCATGATGATTTGAGCTATCCTATGTAGTATACCTACTGATCTCACATGCTTAGTCTGAGTGGTTGCTTGTAGCTGGCAACGTAGACACGCTCGCTTTTAGCTACACACATATTCTGCAGGTGAATTCGGACATGGGTCTTGAGAACTGCAGACTACAAGTAGGAGTAATGGCAGGGTCCGAATTTTGCGGCAACACACTTGTGGTTTCGGGAGTCGCTGGACACTCTGACGTCCAGCCGCTTCTTTCGGTGGATGTCTTCTCCAAATGGGGCGGCCAACCTAAGGCCGAGTCTGGTTTATATGTTTTTCGGCTGGCTCACTCCCGCAATCTGGAAGTCATGTCACTGAGCTGGCCAACCCCACGCTGCACCGCACCGCACCAAGACATGACGTGACGATTGCAACAATTCGTTAGCATTTCTTACATTACACCGTAATTGTGGCCTTGTTTGTACCTGGGCCAAAAGACGTTGGTTGCCAGCAACACCAAAACCTGATGTGTTTCTCTACTTGGCATCTATAGGGTCCTCTCTCCTGGGAGCGGCTGACAACCATCTATGAGGTACGCACGTAGTTAGTATGTTTCGAGTATGTGCATGTAGGTATCCGGATTGTTAGTATGCCTGCATAATGCGATATGTATGCATAGGTCCACACGGATACGAATCTAATCAGTCGGACGTCTCATTCTCGGCCCAAGGTCACCTGCAATACATTCCAGATGGCTAACACCGGAAATGACCGGCTCCCCGGATAAGTCAGTGTCCCAACTCTCCACATCCCCGCAGGCTGGGGAGCTGGGGAAGCTCGGCTGGATACGCCCCAACCTCATGGCTTTCGTTCATGTTTGCGAGGAATAGTGCGTCCTAAACTCATTTCTTGTACGAATTCCTCATTGTATTTTGTTGCATAAAATCCAATCATCAAGATGCGTCCCGACTCTACACTGAGGGCTCTGAGAGTTTTCCAAAGACGCAGCTTCACGACAACTACGAGGCGTCTGGACAGTTATGGCTTCATTGGTCTGGGCCAAATGGTATGTTTCTCGGCTCAATCGAGTCCGCCGAGCCGCTGCCTTTCATCTCCAATTCACCCGCAAAAGTAACTGAGCATATGCAGGGCTACCAAATGGCCAAGAACTTGCAATCTAAATTGAGTCCCAAAGACGAGATCCGTCTCTTCGATATCAACAAGGAGGCCGTCTCGAATCTGGCCAAGGAGATGACACGGTCCCAGACGGGTGGCGCGAAGGTGACGGTCGTGGAGAATGCCAGAGACACGGCAACCGAAGCAGTATGTCTACCCAACAAAGGTGCCTATTCGATGAAGCCAAGTGATGGTCATTCTGCTTGATTTACTCTAGCGCTTGCATTTCCTCACCCGAGAATGAGTCCTGACAACACAGCACAGGACACAATCATCTCCGTCCTCCCTGAACCGTCTCACGTGAAATCAGTGTATGCTTCCGTTCTCCAGTCGCTCCCTCCCCGCCCTCGCATATTCATAGACTGCTCGACAATCGACCCCTCCTCCTCGCGCGAGGTGGCCTCGGCCGTGGCCTCCTCGACCGCGGACGCCGTTTTCGTCGACGCGCCCATGTCAGGCGGCGTGGTCGGCGCCGCGGCCGGCACCCTGACCTTCATGCTGGGCTGCTCGGGCGCGGACCTCTCCCGGATCGAACCCGTGCTGCTGAGAATGGGCCGCAGGGTCCTGCACTGCGGACCGCAAGGCACGGGGCTCTCGGCGAAGTTGGCCAACAACTACCTGCTCGCCATCAACAACATCGCCACCGCCGAGGCCATGAACCTGGGCATCAAGTGGGGTCTCGATCCCAAGGTGCTCGCGGGCGTCATCAACGTGAGCACGGGAAAGTGCTGGCCCAGCGAGGTGAACAACCCCGTCGAGGGTGTTGTCGAGGGGAGCCCGGCCGGGAGAGATTACAAGGGCGGGTTCGGCATCGGTCTCATGAAAAAGGACCTCGGGCTGGCCGTGGTCGCTGCCAGAGAGGCCGGGGCGAGGTTGGAACTTGCCGGACGGGCGACTGAGGTGTACGCCGCTGCTGAAAAGGAGGACAGATGCAAAGGCCGAGACTTTTCCGTTGTGTATCGGTACCTGGGAGGTGAAGAGTGAGACCATGATAAAATCTTTTAGACTTAATTACTTTCGAAGAACATCAACCCACCCAGCCATCGAATATCCTGGCGTCAACCTCTTGTTGTCCTGGACGAGCGCCCTCTGCTCGTTTCTCCACCACTTGGCGCGCACCTTGGCCTCGTCGGGTCCGAGATGATGGATACAGAGCTCACATGTGTAGAATTTGGGCTTCTGGCGGCGATGGCTCGAGTCGATGAGCGTGTATCCCGGCGCGACCTTGAGCACTTCGAATTCGAGACCGGACGGGTTGAGAGCCGGGTCATCAGCTGCCGGGGCCGGCGTCAGGTCCCGGAGTACGCCGCAATGGGGTTCGGATTCCGGAGCGGCGGGGCACTTTTCGAGGACGCGGCCGCCGCGAGGTTTTCCACTCGGTCCCGAGCTGTGGTGATTTCATTATTTACAGGCCATTAATCACGTCACAAAGGATACTGACCTGCTGGCTCGTGTTCGCCGAATCGAAGGGAACAACGGTATTGATTCCACAAATGAAAAGAGAATCTATATATGTATGGAAGAAGAGAAGGTAGGTTTACACGTCAAATTCGGATACCGTGCTCTGATATCGAGTCTTAACGCCACCCACAAGCTGTTTGCTAACGATTTATCCCTCTATTAAAGCACCACAACATTGCCCCGTTGCTGCGTCTTGTCTTATGCCGATTCAGACTCGATCTTGGTTCCCTCTGGTATACTCGTCGTCGTCGTCGTCGTAGTATCGTCCTTCTCTCCGACCTTCTTTCTCGCGTTGGCCATGTGAGGAAAGTATACGCCAGGGTGGAAGACGGTCAACAGCGTGACGGAAACCAACACCAAGCCAGAGTCCAGCACCATGAAGGAGACCTCGTCTTGCATGATGTGGTTTCCCCATCCGCCCGCCATCTCAGCAACACTGTCTTCGTCAGAAAATGGTTCCATTTCCAGGAAACAGGTCACGAGGTGGCTTACCGGTATATGCATCTCACCATGACACAAGCATAAGCGCCAGCAATGCCGTAGATGAACATTCTGAACTTCCTGTCGTTCCACAGCGCAAGCTGCTCGGGCCTCCCGCTGCCGGTCCTCGCCCACTTCCTCAAGCGAATCCAGTAATCAGCGCCGGCCACGCCAAACAGCATGAGCACGACAACCTGCAGCACGATGCCCGCGATGATGGCCTGGTTGCCGCCGTCGAGGAGCTTCTTGTTTGTCTGGCCCGCGGCGGCGGCGATGCCGCCCCCGATGGCCTGGATGATGAGACACGTCAGGTCGGCCGGGAGGAAGATGAGGGGGTACAGGCGCGGACGGATGCGCGAGAGCTCGGGGTTGAGGTTCTGCGAGACGTGCTTGAGGGTGAGGTAGATGCCTGCGCAGATAAACGTCGGTCCCAGGATGATGGTGCAGATCTGCGCCTGGAAAGCGCCGCTGTTCCACGGGTTAGAATGGAGGAGAACGCGTCCGATATAACCTGGTGCGATGTGTCAGTGTTTTTTTCTCTTCTACTCCCCCTTTTGCCTGTATCATTCCAAAAGCATCGAAGTCGAGGCATGCTGCAAGAGTTCGTCCATCAAGCGTCGGATCGGAATGGGGCGGCATCATACCGACGGTCTCCAACACACATCCTCCAGTGACGAAAGCCATGAACGTCCACGTCCGCTTCCACGTTCCCAGAACGCCAGAGGTCAAGACGACAAGCCCAAAGGCGACGGCGAAGAAGAGATTGGCGCCGAGGTTGGGATAGTAGGACAGCACCGTCATCTCGATGGGGCAGTAGACCGAGACCTCGGTGCATTCGCGAAAGGGGCGACGAGGCGCCGTGTCGTTGGCTGACATGGCGGCGATTTCCTAGAGACGTTGGGCAGTCTGTTTGACTGTTTGATCTCGGACTCGTAGGTGATGTGATGCTGGTTGATAGCAAGGACGAAAGAGAGACGAGCAAGTTTGTCTGTGTAACCAAAACTTATGAAACTTCCCTTTCAGAATAATCACAATGTCGACAGAAAGAAAGGCCCAAATGACAGAATGAGACAGACCAGACGAAACGTAACAACGGAGCCCTACAGCTGCTGCGTGGCAATCTGGATATGTATGCACGGCATCGAGGGTCATGGATTACATTTTCTTGACGCCGCGCGCATCGCTTCGCCTCCCATCCATCCACAACCAACCGGGGTCGGGTGCCACCAGTTAGGGATCCCTAAATAACACTACAACAGGGTTGATGACAATCGGACCGTAAGTGCGCCGGCGCCCGAGGGATGACTGCGTGGAAACGAACAATCCGAAGCAAACGAGCTCGAACGAAGCGACTGGGGCCTCTTCTCCTCCGCATCCAACGGCAACGTGGGATGGGTAGGCGATAGGAATACATAGGGCAGGGGGTGGTGGGAATGTAAGCCAAGATCTGCTGCGCAAGACGTCTACGCGAGGTCCCGCTGGTCTTCTCGAAGGGGAAAGCAATGCGTCTGTCTGAAGGCCTTTGGATATCATTGGATGCTTCCAGGAGGCAAGTAGTGCGTGTCTGCGTCCGGACGTCTGCGTCGCGCAACACATCCCTGAGCAGCCCGAGAAGAACATATACTATAAAAACACCACCAGTGACCGTCCCATCGTTTCTTCTCTCTTCACTCATGTTGAATGGCCAACATACACTTTATGGGAAAGGGCATGACGGAGCTCCGACGTCAACTTGTTCGTACTTCGCGATATCGACGCATGTACTGCGTAGAGTAGTGGAGAATCGACCACGAGAACACCCCGAATCTTAGCTTCCTTCTAGCGCCTTGGCTGGCCTGCATCTCGTCCACTTTCTCGGCGGATTCTCGCCCAAACCGAGCGATACGGGTTAAGCGACGTCGTCTCGACACCACCCGAGCATCTAACCGAGCAGTCTACGGATAATAATTACTGTAATCCGTACGGTCGTCACAAGTCCAGGTCTCGGCGCTGCAAGCGAGCGTGTCATCGGGACTCTCGGATCCATTTGCGAACAAGGCTTGACCGCATGTGTCAGCAGGCTCTGTGGCTCTCTGCCTATCTTTCATCTCTCGACTGACTTGTGTGGGATTTTGCTGCGCCGACCACGTGCTCCATCTTCGAGGTTGCATCGTCGTCCTGAATGTCAGTCAAAAATTTCTTAAACGATGTCCATGCGCCTTAGCAATGCATGCGTCTTGGGCATACAAGAGGAAATGAAAACAAACAATCAGCATTGAGGATGATACAGCAACTTGTGTCATGCCTGCAACCCAGGAAGCTGGGTCTGCCTTTGTCGGAGCAAACCCCGTGGGATGAACACGTAACACAGCTTACTTGCGAATTGTTAGTGGACGTCGGATGAAGTGCATACGACTTTCTCGTTGGTATGTCTCTTTGAGCAACATATATCCCTCCAATCACTCCTGCGCATGAAACGCCTCCAAGGCTGCTGTGCAACCCCAATTTTTGCTCGTCCACACGCCCAGGCTCACCCAAGACCTTGCTGTTTGCCAGGTGAGCATGCTAGCCAGGTAGCCTGGACCGCCTCAGACCTCAGACGAATGACCGCGACTCGGCGTGCTATCTCACGCCCGAGCAAGGGACCTTCGTGGTGAAGATAATCTTGGATATGTTCGGCAGTGTCTGTTTACTGGTTTCTAAGCACCGGACTTGTCGGCGGCTGCATGTCATGCCTTCACCAACCGACCACCCTCGTCGTCGTCGCTTTCGCTCTCTTCTTCCTCATTGTCGTCATCGTCTTCTTCTTCGGAATCGTCTTCGGAATCGTCTTCTTCCTCTTCCTCTTCATCTTCACTCTCCGACTCTTCCTCCTCTTCTTCGCCGTCACCTTCCGCAAGCCAATCGTCCAGTGTCTTACCTCCAACCCCCTCGCCGAGACCGTTCGTCTTTGTCGGCGCTGATTTCACGGCTCTGTCTAGCATCTGACTTGCAGGAACGCTCTTTTCCTCGCCGTACGCCGAGGGAGCCGACTCCGTGTCCCGCAATCGCCTGTCCGGCTCTGCGCCCTCCGCGACCCACTCGGGAAGGGCATCATACCCACGCAGTCCGTGAATGCCCCCGCCACCTGCCAACACCAACGTCGAGGAACCCAGCATGAACCCCTTTCGTGTTTCCGACGGGCTGGGGGCCTGAGGCGCCGGCTTCGGTGCGAGGAGCATCAGCGTGGCTAACTGCGGCACAGAAAGCAGCGCCCGGTACATGCGTGCCCGGTCGCGAAGGTCGTATGACGTGTCGTAGCGAACCAGTAGAAGAACGTAATCCCAAAGCTTCGCCACAGCGTGGTCATCTTGACTTGGGACCACCTCTTCCTCCTCGCTCTTGTTCTCACCAAGTCGGTTGAGGTGGTGGAGGTAAACTTTGGCGGCCAGTAGGAGGATTTGCCCTTTGGCGGCCTCGGCTTCGCTGGAAAAGTCCTTGAGTAGAATACGCAAGACATCAGCCGCGATGTTGTCTTCGCCCTTCAAGCCTGAGAACTCGCCGACCAACCATATGATTGTAGCTCGCGCCTGGGGATCAGTTGCGGAGTCCAGGTTCTTGGCTAGGCGGACAACTGTGCCGACATGTCCCTGAGGATCTTGTTGAATCAGGTGCCGTATGACGGTGAGGGACTCGGCCGCCAGGGTTCCGTCCAGGCTTGTGATTTGCCCCAGCAGGAGTCGCAAACACCGCGGCGCCGTTGACGAGTCGGTCTGGGCGCACCGTCCGATGGCGCGAACCGCCTCCCGCACCAATGCCTTATTCGTAGACCCTGAAAAGTGCTCGAGCTCATTCAATATCAAGCTCTTGATGTGAGGTGGCGCGTGGGGGAAGATGAGCGTCAGAACCTCTAGCTTCAGCTCCCAAACCTGCGCCGGATCTGTTGCTCTGACGAGAAAGTGACTTGCATACTTCACGAAATCGGTTGGCCTTGTTAGGCAAACTGAAACGATGTTGTAGAGGGCCACCTGCTGGATGTCCGAAGCGCCCCGGAGAAGTGCGACCAACGGGCCGATGGCGATCTTGACATAGTCGGGTGTGCCAATTTCGACATAGCACCTCGTAACTGCAATGACCACGGCCGAGTTGCGGCTTTGAAGCAGAGGCTTGATGCCATTCAGAAGCAACGCCAGGTCCGGATCCAGCACGACTACCTGTTGCTCCTCTCCTTCATTTGTAGTCTCGCCGTAAAAGTCGCCGAGGTCTGCCGTTTTCTCCTGACTCCTGACGCTGCGCGTCCTCCGCGGGAAGCACTTGCGTGCATAGTAGGTCATCATCCTCAACGTCGCGACCTGGCTCCATTCGTCCATGTCGACGATTTTCTTGACCAAAGCACGATAGTGCTGGTGGATGAGGTCGATTCGTTCGGGGCAAATCTCGAGGAAGGCCTGCACGGCCGCGCCGGCAACGAAGTACTGTTTATCGCCAATGAGCGTCGTGAGGTAGTCGAGAAGTTGTGGTAGCTGGGTCGGGTCGAGGCGGTGGCACTTTGGTATGGAGAGAGCAGCAGCTCGGCGCACATAGGGGCTCATATCCGCCACTCCTTTCTTGATGGCGAGAGACACAATCTGGCTGATGACAGGTACCCGGATTCCAGACATGGTCTTGAGTGCGAGGGCGCGCACTTGCGGGTTCGTGTCGGACAGTGATTTCTGAATCGTATTAATGGAGAGAAGGGCGAGGTCGGGCTCTTGCTCGGCATGGTGAATGAGGTAGATGTAGACAAGCTTCTTGATTTCGATGTTTGGCGAGGCGACATTTTTGACAATGGAGGAGAAGAATGGTAGCGTCTTTTGACCGCGGTACATCATCTGTTGGAAGCCACCGTCAGCCAATCTGTGCGACGAAGCTGCCTTGTATCTCCCCGCAAACTTACCGACAACACACGGCGCAAACCGTCCAGAACCTCGCGCTCATTTCGACTGTCCAGCAGCTTCTTGATCTGCGTACGGTCGAGAGGGCGGCCGGTGCTGCGAGAGCTGCGCGTGGCAGAAGCGGCATCGAGCGTGAGCTCTCGAGCTGGAGAGACGAGCAGGCGTTAGCATGGAATCAAGAGGCACAAGGGTTGATGAGGGAGAGATACGCACCGCTCTCCAGCAGACTGGATATCCGCGCTATCGATTCCATTACGAGGTGCGGGCAAGTCCGAGCTGCTCTGGCCGTTGAAGAAGATGGGAGCGCGGTTTGGGACGGTTTGCAGGGAGGGAATGACGTGCCGCATCTACATCTACCAATCTGTACTCCGTAGGTAGGTATCCGTATATGGGTACCTAGTTAGGTAGATCAAATGGAAGGCTGAGCCGAGCTGGCGCGGGGCTCGAGGTCACTCAAGTCACACTGTGGCTGAGTCCGACTCTTGATCAGGTCGCCACCTCAGCTCTGGTAAGGTCCCTAGGCTAGGTAGGTATGCGCAGCAATTTTAGCGGGGTGCGGTCTGCTGAACGACCTTGACGACGTCCTGTGCAGTGGATGAGCCCGCTAACTATAGGGCATGAAGTATTTGCCCAGGTACAACCTCTTGCGGTGTACGCCAGGTCGACAACCCACCACCGATTTGTCTTTCCCAGATGGAAGCACCTATTAATCATTTACTCTCCGTCTTCGACTGGCATCGCCATACCTTTTGGCTTAGGTACAGGACAACCCCAACGGCTTTGAAGAAAGTATTTCCACTTCCCTTAGCACTCAAACATACGAATCATCGGGCCTTCATACACTGCAGCTGTTGCAGGACTTGCATGTAATGACTCCTACGGTTATCTCCCCAGCTTCACCTGTGGAGCTGCTCCATTACATGATCACATATCAGAGATATCCAACCACTGTCCTCATCTGTTCTTCCGATGATGAGTTCCGCGCTGCAATAGCCGAGGAGTTGAAGGGCCAGATACCCGAAGAACAGCTTCAACAAGAGCCAGATGAATTCGGGGAGGTTATTATCGATCACCCCTTGGCCGCTTTGCCTATATTTCGCCGCGTTGTTGCACGCCATCTGCGCGTCCTGTTCGTCCCCTCCGTTATTCATTTACGCGCCATTCTATCAGTCTTCTCTCCGGCGGACTCGCCGATACCGCCTCCCCCAGAGGAAGATTCTGAGAATACCAAACATGGTGGGAGGTCAAGGCCACCTTTACTTTTCGCTTATGGATTTCTCGAGCTTCATCGGGACAGCAGTGAGTGGAGCGCACAAGGTCTAAGCAGCTCAGCCTCCATGTTTGTTGAAGCTGCCAAACGGGCGGGTTTCAACCCCGTCATGGTCGAACCCAAAGCCGCTGGCGGACATGCCAACTTTGAACATGTCTTGAGAGAACACGCACCGATACTGAGTGGGGGCGCCAGGCGGGACGAAGGCTGGCCAGGCAGGACCGTTGAAGTCAGACGGGTTCTCGATCGTTGGTTTCGCTTCCAGACGGGACAGTGGGACATCAAGTGGCCGGAAGACAACGCTTCTTAGACATAAATACCGCCAAAGCTGCATTATATCTTGTGATTGATACTCATCCTGATAGCAAGCATTACCTCCCATGTACTTAAACACCAAACGCCGAGCCCGTGGTATCCTCAAATCATGCCATCGTATCATACCAAGTCAAACAGAAAAGAATCCGCCTCAGACAGCCTGCTCCATCTCGGTGATGTAGAGCTTGATGTGAGAGTCCATCTTGAGGAACTCGTCGTAGGCACTGTGAATCTCGTTTTCAATGTTCTCCTTCAAGTCGAGCATCTGTCCCCAAGTCAGTCACAGCATCGATGCAGTCGCAGCCACGCGAAACATACCTTCTTCTCCGTCTGCTCGATGCGGACCCTCCGCCGCTCGATGTCCTTCCCCTTGTCGGTTCGCTCCTCGGTAAGCTTGCGATGAACGACGCGCAATTCCTCCATCTTCTCCTTGGCCTCTTGAGCCTTGGACGAACTCTGCTCGCGCAGCTTCTCTGTCCTCTCGTTCCACTTGAGCAGCTGGCGCTGCAAGAGGGCCTCCGTCCGCTCGACCTCGCGCACGTTGTTACCGCGCTCCGATAGAGCATCGCGTTGCTTGGCGTTCTTGAGATTCTCATCCTCTTCCTTTGCTATTTCGATGCCAATCTCATCGAGAATCTTGATGCAGGACGCCACGTCGGTGCAGACGACGGTGAAGGAGTCAGCCGACGTCTGCAGCGCGCGCGAGCGGCGATCGAGCGAGTCAATGTGCGCCTTCTCGCTGTTGAGCGTGTTGCTGAGATCAGTCAGGCTGGCCTGGAGTGCTGACGGGCTCTGCATGACGTATGGGCGTAGCTTCTGGCTTTCCTGTTTCAACACCAGCTTCTGTGCCGTCCTCTCCTCCAACGCCGTTGTCAGCTCCGTCTTCTTGACCTTTGCGTCTTCGAGACGGGCAGCCACGCGCTCCTGGTTGCGCCTCAACTCCAGCAGTCTCTGCTTCAGCTCCTCGTTGCGCGTCGTCTTCTCGCGGACCTGTGCCTCCATCGCCTTCCGATTGCGCTTCATGTCGACAAGACGCACCTCCATCTCCTGGTTCTCGGAGTAGAGGCTCTCGATGCGGGCCTTGGTGGTCTCGGCCTTGTTGAAGTGTTCGTCAATGATGCTTGTCTGTGACTCGCGGAACCGGACAAAGTTGATGAGATAACTGAAGATCTTAACGAGACGGTCATGAGTCGGCTTGTACAGGTCGTTGAAGCTAAAATCATTAATTCCGCATTCGGCGAGCAGACGACGCAGAGAGACGTAAAAGCCCATGAGATTGCGTGTGTCGGGAGGCACGACATCGGCGTATTCGCCGCAGATATCCTCGGCAGCTGCGCGCATAGCAGGCTCGACTGTGTCTCGGGTCGCATTCAGTAGGAGCTCGGCAAACCACTCAAAGATCATTTGAACCTGGAGGGGATTGGGCTTCTGGAGGTCGGCGACGTTGAAAGGGATGCCGATGTCTGTTATGCAACCGACGATTTCCTTGTCAGGAAGGCGCATAAACGCGTCGGCTTCATCTTCTTTTTTGCGAGTGGTTCGCGACCCAGTCTGCGAGGTGGGAATAATGCTCATGCGCGGTTGGTACGACATGACGGAACAGAGTGAGAGCTCTAACGGAGATGTGCGTTATGAAATGTTGCTCCTGAATCTGGTCGCTATCGTCGGCTGGGCGAATTGGTCGGGCGCGACTTTGATATCGGGTCACGATTCTATCTAAACAGAAACACTGGAAAGTATCAATCGGCGACGTTGTTGCTCCGACAACCGTGCATTGGTTATTAGGTACCTTGCCTTATCAATACGGAGTACCTAGGTAAGGTACCTTAAGGTAGACAGATATCTAGGTAGCGACCACGTGATGTTTCCATCTTGGTGCTGGGCTATATTACGTAAGTCAAGAATGCAGCTTCCACAGTCCCTCCGCTACCTCACGTGTACTCCGTACGTGGAGTGCCGCACCGCACCGCCTCGTCGTCGAGACGCAGCTTCAATCGGAAAACGCAGTGAGCAACCTGCAGAATCCGCAAAACCTGTCGTTGGAGGATTCGCCAGTGCCATAAACTCAACATGTCGTGACGTGGATCCTACGGCTTCTGCTCATTCATCCGTACCGAGTACACCAGACTTGGTCGATGCCATTGCTCCGGAGCGCCCTTCGACGAGTTGCCGCCATTCTGCACAAATTGTCTCTGGAGAATCCAGGACTCTCGACCACATATGCATCCCTTGCTCTGCCCATAGTCTCAAATACACTAATGGTACCACTGGGATAGTGGAAGCGGACCAAACGGTCCAGGTCCAGGCCAGCCCAAGTCCGGAACCACTTGATCAGCATATCGAAATCCTTTACGGTCAACGGCAGATGACCGTGTCCCATCGCCACGGCTTCATGCTCGGTTGTCCAGGCGCCAATTGGTCTACGGCACACTGCCAATCTCAAGCAGAAAGGAGACAAGATGGGCACATAGTCTAGGGAGTACACCCATCCCAACCATGATCTGCGCTGAAATCCCGGCCTGTTTCCGTCTGTCGCCCGCCCACATGGCATCCAGGCATTTCCGTAGCCATTTGCTGGTAAGCTCTCGCATACCCGCTTTCAAGATATACGGAGCCATCTAATGTCCAAAAAACATGCACTCCTACTGGTTGCCATATGACTATGCCTCCTTCGAAACATTAATCAGAGTCGACTGTCATTGGGTGCGAAGTATCAGACCTCAGATGACAGATGCTCCGAGCGCGAAATGGCATGGAATTGCTTTTCGGCACGTCTCAGTCTAGCGTGGCTGCCAGGGAGGACTTCATCAGACGAAAGGGCCCCCCCGGTTGGTCACTAGCCATGTCTCCGAATTGCGAGACTTCGCTCTGACCTGGAATCGTGGATTGAATCAAAGCCAGAAGGAGCATGTGAGACATCAAAGTCAGCTAACGATCCTGGGACTGGAACAATTGCAGGGTCAAGAACGAAAGAACCATCCGATGTGTAACCGGGGCTTCACCAGTTCAGTGTCCACAGCTTATATGACGATCAATATGTCCATTTGACAGGAGGCGCTGATTGAGCCTGAGCACCTGTGCCCGCCAGATGTCATTCAATGGCAAGGCGTCTCTCGCCCTGCGTTGCGTACGATCAACGCTCTACCTATACAGGCTGTGCCGTTCTGCTCGGTTGACTCTGCTCTGACGGCTGCTGTTACGTGAGTTGTCACCAGCAGGAACGAGGTGCCAAAGCAGCGCGGCACGCTGGGACGGCACCAACATAGCATTGAGGTTATCGACGAGGAAGAGCGATGCCTCGTGTGTCTTGGTCCGATGTAACGACGCATCAGGACAACAGCAAGCCCAAACGTCGAGCCAACGTCGCGCCGTCTGCAATTCCATGCAGCACCAACAATCATACCAGGGAGTTTGCACTGCGTGTCGAGTCTGACAGGCACGGGCGAAGCGATGCGGTCGACGCCTGCAGGGCGCGTTGGGCCACTCAGGAGAAGTCTGGCGGGACACAGCACGTCTGACGGTGGATGGTATCTTGCATGCAGCCGTTGGGTGAGGTTGCTCAATCGCAATCGCCGGCTTGAAGTATCACCAGAGCTGAGAGGAGTGCTTACTGGCCCTCTAGGAAGCAGATTAGGGCCGACACTTGATGGATGGCGAAAGTGCGCCATGTCATCTCACAGTGGGAAATCGACACGAAGGACGACCCCCGCCTCCATGACGTCGCCATGGGACGCCAATCTTAAAATTGATCACTCCCCAGGGACAAGGCCAGGATTTGAGACCCCGGTATCCGTACGCGGTCAGGCAAGCAAAGCCACCGTCAGCGATGAAGAAACGCCTCCTACATGCGGCAACGCAGCTCTTACTGTAAAAGAAGTGCATGTCCGACGCATTGCGACGTCCTGACTCTCTCTGCTGAACCTTGGAACGCCAGCCACAGGCTACGGCAGCAGCCATGACATAATGGGCCGAGGCCTTTGTGGCATCGCCACCTTGAGAGGAACCGCGGCTGTCCCGAGGTATCCTTACCAAGTCTCAAATAAAGAAAACGAAAGCAGTGCCGTCGAGCGCGATACCGCAGATGTCACGTCAATGCCAGCGACATACGAGCTTCTCACAAAACAGAGTGGTTGGTACGACTACATACGGCTTCACGTGGTAACCGTGCACCACGGGATCTGGATCTCGTCCGGCGGAGAAGCGATATTAAATGCGAACTTGAATCTTGCGTGATGGGGCAACGATGACGGGTCCTTTACTGTACGTAGTAGGCCACGCCATGCCATGCTGATGTCGATGTCCATGTCGATGCCTAGGGAGCATCGGGCGCCGAAGCGATGGACATCATGTACTCCGTATCCAGTCGTCGAATTCGGATTCCGGCGTGTCATTGTAGCCCATTCAGGGAACTGAGGACGAATACGAAGAGGAAATATTGGTGATATCCCGCCAACAAGCAACCAACCTGCAAGTTCCCACCGGTCCACCTTTGTACTTTGCACAAAGTTTTACGGCAGCGGTTCGTTGCAACTGCGTCCGATACGATTCAGGGTTTTTACCAGCACCATCCCTCCATGCCACGCACACGGGTACCACAGCACTGCACATGCAGTACTTGACAGTAAACCAATTAACTACGTAGTATGTAGTGTATGCTGTGTAGACACAAGGTGTGTTGGATCTATTAACTAGGACATGGCCATCCAGCGTACGTAGTACGTACGCAACCAACTACGTATTCG
The DNA here is from genome assembly GCA_001693025.2 of Colletotrichum lindemuthianum. Taxonomy (NCBI): domain Eukaryota; kingdom Fungi; phylum Ascomycota; class Sordariomycetes; order Glomerellales; family Glomerellaceae; genus Colletotrichum; species Colletotrichum lindemuthianum. Next base: position 49,844 of record MASP02000157.1, on the reverse strand, counting down.
CGCTGTCTCTCGGCATTCCACAAGGCATTGGGAAGCCCCGGAACAGAAGCCTTGCGTGGTCCCAGTTCAAAAAAGAACGAACTCTCCGGGCAACACGGCATCGAAGGCGAATAAAGAGACCATTGTAGGGACTAAAGTCGGTCAGGTGGTGTACCCCTCAACGGCCAAGCGGGTTCGGCTGTGGCTCTTCGTCTCCATGCCCTTTGTGTGAGCTGGCACGAATGACAGTCAAGAGACGAGCATCCAGAAAACGAGAGTCGGATCTCAGAAAATGGGAAGCTTCTGCGCTAGCCTAGCTCGCCCATTGTTCGCTGCCACCCACCACCCTCCACTCGGTCGATCGTTCGCACCACTGACGGCGGGACGGCCGGTAGTTGAACGGCGCGTCAACTGGACGTCAGTGTCGCCGCCAACAGAGCTTGATGAGGCAAGGCCTAGCTCACGACGCGTCCTGTGTAGCCGTCTGTGGTCAGAAGTGGCTTACGAGAGGGAGGCTAAAGCAGGAGATCTTTCTCTGATGTATGTCTTTCTCTGATGTATGTCACATGAGGGACGAGAGCCAAAGAGATTGCGAGAGGCACCTGACAACTTCCACACGTATGCTTTGTATGCCGGTCGATGGAGGGGCCGTTATTGGGGACGGCGCCTCAAGCTGGGTACGCCCTTTCGGGCTTGGAGGGAGGTAGGGAGATATTGATGGCGCAAAACCTGAGCAACGGATCGGCAAGCGAGGAAACCAAGCCAGAGACAGAGGCCGGGGGACAAAGTGGCTGGATGTTGTAATTACCAGCGGCCAGACTGGACTTTTTCAAACAGACTAGCAACGAACGAGATGAGTTGCGAATTAGCAAGTCGACTACCTACTTTAATGTGTTACACACTGCGTAAGCAAAAGCTCATGGGTCCATGTTGCCGTCGAGCTTCCACGCGGAGCGAGCAGAAAAAGGTTCGGATTAGAAACAAGGCTCGACCAAATTTCGTCCTCATTTGGAGAGGGCGAGTGGGCCACGATTGGATTCCAGCCGGCGGCGCATTTGGATGATTCTTGGTTTTTTTTTCCGGGGTCCAATATGTGGCACAGCAAGCAATAACACTATGGCGACTACGACAGCACCATGGGTGACTCCCCGAAAGGGATACAACTCCATATGAAGTTCACGACAGTTCTTCACGGAGGCTGGAAAAGAAGAGATGCTCGAGTCGAGTGGTTCTCTCTCTGCGCCCTCTCGAATTTACCCCCTATCCCTCGACGTAGCCGCAGGGGAATGGGCTATGACTCAGAGTCTAAATGCATGATGCGTTTTCAACCTCGGGTTGTTCTCCATCAAAGACCCAGACCGGAGTCAGGTTCACTCAAAATCGCCCGCTTCTCGTCAAGTAGGTAGCAGCCGGAAGGTGCAGACCGCCTCGGAGAGAGACGCTGGCCGCGGCCGCGGACTTGCTAGTCGTGCAGCGCGCAGGCCAATCATGAGATGCTGGAGGTCACCTTCGCATCCACTGCTCGATCCTATTCCCGAGGAAACAGTAGGTAGAGGAGAGGACTGGATGTCGATGTCGATGTCCTGGTGACCTGCCACGCCTCGGTCGGTGGAGTATCGAGGAACCGACGACAATACTACTTAGTAATACGCTACGGAGTACTGTGTATCCGTAGACGATAAGGTAAAACAACCTCTGCAAGGATAACGAACGCAGAAGACACGCGCGCGATAGCACAAGCTAAGGATGCCTTGTCTTGAATCCTCCCACATGCCTTCATTTTCGCACTCTCTAGCACATGTGCATGCTTGCTGCCCTCCGTCCCGTCTCATCTGTCCCTGGAAGTCCCTCAACTCAGGCAAAGTCAGGAACCGACTACATGCGTGCTCGTGCGTGCGTGCGTGTGGTGTAGACGACCGTTGGAAACGCAGGGCGCGCTGAAAAGTCCAACCAAGCTTTGCCGTGGGCGGCCAGCCTGGCTCTCATCCGCTAGGCTGGCCAACAGAACAGACAGACATGCATCGACAGGAGAGACAATGGCAAGTCTGACAGCAACGAGACTTGCACAGCCGGAGCGGGAATCCAAGACGCTCAGGCGGGCAGGGCGGCGGGAGGCTGGGGGTCAAACGCTGTAGCAGACAGGAACAGAGGGATTCAGGCACGCGGCCCGTGGCTTCGCATGGCATCACGTCGCATTTCGTATTTCATCGAGAGTTCATCGCCATCTCTGTCTCTCAGCACAGCACAGCACAGCACAGCACAGCACAGCACAGCACAGCACAGCACACAACTTCAGCCCAGCCCATGGCAGCCACGGCAGCCAAGCTACATGTGGTGTGCCAGGTTCCACTGGGTCGACACTGAAGGAGAAAAATCTGGCGGCGATCGGGCTCGTCCCATGTCCAATCGACGACATAGTCATTCCCCCTGCCGACCAGGAAGCTGGTGGTCAGGATGGTGGTTAACCCTCCTCACTCTCGCTGTCTCTGGCGCGCCTCTGGATAAGCGTGGCATTGTGCATTTTCTCCTTTCTACGGTAGTGTACTCTGACAGCGTCGTGAGGCCAAAGACTTGGAGAGTCAGCAGATGCAATCCGTTGAAAAACGTCAGAAAGTACAGGTAGGTACGTTCTGGTGTAGAAAATGAGGATGTAGCTGTAGAAAATGCAGCATGAGAGGACGAGAGAAGAAAGGAGCATGGGGTAGCGAAACGGCGAGAAACACGCCTGGTGCCCCTTGCAAGGGCACCTCAGTACCACCCTGTACGGACCAGTACGGCTACTTACAGAGGACGTACTGATACTACGACCCAGTACCTATCCACCATATTTATCGTGCCTAATTACTGCGTACGCAGTGCCCTGCTGTGCTTGTACTTGCCTGCACGACGAGTGACGAGTGGAACGTACTTGCGATGGCAGGCAGTCGCGGAGGTACGTCCCTGGAGAGTTTGCACCCCTGACCCCTATACCCTGAACCGGTTCGAACCCAAGCCCAAAGAGCAGCAGCCCTGACCAACCGTCTTGTCCCGGCCTGGTTTGGTCTGGTCCCAAGAGCCCTGGCTTCAACTCCCTTGCCCTGCCACCCAGGCTCGACCAGTGCACTACGGCACGCTAAAGCAGCCCTGTTTTGTCCCTAGGCATCTGCCCAGTATACTTAGCCAGCAGTTGGTATCTTGTTGGCGTCGTGAGCCAAAAGCAAGATGCTTCACACGACGTAGGAAGCTAGCACGTGGCTAGGTAAGGTACACCTGAATATGACGAGGTGTAGGTGATAGGTCTCTACTGGCGAGGTACCGCTGCTATCTTCTTCATCATCGTCGTCATCATCCAGGGTAATAAGCCAAGCAGCCAGCTCCATCTCCGGGCTTCGACGGCGTCTGGTAGTTTTACGCCGTAAAGCAATGTCGAGTAGTTCCTGTAGACCTGTAGGTCCAGTCCGCAAGGTAATTATGTACCTGGCTGCAGTCGCAGGCCAGGGGAAAGGGAAGGGAAAGGGAAAGAAAGGGAAAGGAAAAAAGGAAAAGGTCGGCAGCCCCCCCAATCAGTCCAGTCAGGCCCAGTCGGATGGGATGGGCTTGTCTGGTTTCCCCCTTCCTTTGCTTGTCTTGACTGAACACTTGACTTGTCGACACGCGCCAGACTTGATCAAAGCCTGATTAATGTCCAGCAGGCAAAGGTGTTGGGCTCCTTCTGGGTCCCCCTAACCGCCAGCAATTCCATCACCTCACACTGCAGCCCATCGCCACTCTGCGCTGCTCCTGCGAATGCAAAACGAGCCATATGACCTCGCTGTCCCTCTTTTTTGCCTTCGCATTTAGTTGTACACCATCATCTATACCATACAGCACCTGCATAGCAGTAAGGTAGCAGTGTGGACGTGGCTTGGGTGCCGGTTCTTGTTCCTTGCTGTCTGCACGAAGTACAGATACCTTACCTACCGACTCTGAACCATTTCCTACTGCGCATACCTACTTCGTACCTTTTCCCACATCTTCCTCCACTCGCTTTCCATACGGTCCGGATCTGCCTCGAGCCCAAATCCATATTAACTACTGCACAATCCTTGATCGCCTTCTTGAAGCAGACAAGCTTTCCGTATTTTCCTCTCGTTTGGGACTCACCATATTCTGACCCTCGTTTTGCGCCCCCCATTGCGACACTGGTGGCGACTTCCTTTTCTAGGTCGAGAAACACCAGTCCCGAGTTTTGGACAGGAAAAGAGGCACAGAGAGACACCCAGGCTCAGAGATATCAGACGCAAGAGGCACAAACGGAACCAGCATTGACATCTAAACGAGGCGCTCGTCATCTCGACGCAGACCGCATGTCAACCCGCTGCAGAAAATAACCAACCATCATGCGCTTATACACAAATCGCTTATACACAAATCGCCTCTGCTACAGAAAACCAAACACCCACCACGGTTAACCAACACGCAACCCCCCTGCTTGACATTCGCTGTGAGCACGAGCAGGTGGGAAAATGCCCTTCTGGCCCTTCCGCCGGAGAAGCGGTCGCAAACGCACACGCAGCGGCGCAAATCTCTCTGATGCCGAGGCACCATCAGGAGGCCTCACCAAACCTCACGATGCAGACGCAGATGGAACGGCCAGGCCGAAAAAGCAGCGCCTCCAACAACAGCGCCCTTCCGACAAGCTGCCCCGAATGACCCGTACCTACAGCTTCTCCCCCGGTCGCGACGACTCCATTCGTGTCGCGGGGCGAAAAGACTCGGCTCCACCAGTACCTGGCCTGTCGACAGGGCCCTTCCCAGCCGACCGAAATGACGGAGAACAAAAAGGGGATCCCTCGTGGCACCGGGCGCCAACCCTACATATACATAATGCACGCCACGGCCATGGCCAGAAGAAGGCTTCTCCAAGAAGGATGAACAGCAAGCGGAGGAGAGAACATCGGGACCGCGAGGCCGAAATCAAGGCCATGTCCAATTACGCCCCGGTGCGCCCGGCGGCCGACGACTGGACTTCAGGTCGGCCCATTAGAAAACAAAGCAAAAGAGTCAAGACGGGCCTCGGTTTCCGCAGAAGCTTCGAAAATCCGGCATCCGACGTTTCGCTCCCGATATCGATCCATTCGAGCATGTCGTCCGAATCCGAATTTCAATCGTTCCGCGTGTCGGCCCTCGAGGCCTTGGCGCCCCGACCAAAACTACGACTATCAGTCTCACCACGATGGGGTCCTGGTCAAAGCAATTCGCCACAGCAAGCGCGCCTCCAACAGCAGAAGAGAAAGGTCTCCGAGAGGGTGCCCGAGTCGGTTGTGCGGGCGCACAGGAGAGTGGACAGTTTCGCCGATGACCTGGACGCCGCCGACCTGAGAGAACTAATGGAAAGAGACAACAGGAGGAGAGAGAGGAGACGACAGAGAGACCAGGAACGCATTGAGAGGAGGTTAACGATGAGGGCAGAAAAGCAGCGCGAGGCTGCGGCCGAAGCCAGCAAAAGCGGCTCGCCGCCGCCAGTGAACATGGAGCGAGGAGTGTTAGGCCGCGAGGTGGGATTGGGGACCGACCCAGCAAACTCAGCAGTGGCGACGTCGACCAAGAGGCGGTCCTCCAGCTCATTGCACCGGCCATCAAGAACATCGCTGGAACATGCACATGATGCTGCCATGGCAGCTGGTGCGCTCCAGACGCACTCGGCTTCACATCCGGAGCCAATGGACACCGACCCGGCCGAGCTTCATCGGACGTCGAGCATCCAGCCCGACATCCCCATCACGCTGCAATTGCCCAATCGCGAGCCCGAGCCCGTTCCGGAAAGTGTGTCAAATGCCAAGCCGACTCCCAAGAAAAGCATGAAGCTGAGACGAAGCTTCTTGCGGTCAAAGAAGTCGAGGTCCAGGTCTCCCAACGTGCCGGATCAGGATCCTAACGCCGTCTCACCCCTATCGTCGACACAGGACGAGACCTCTCGCAAGACATCCGAGTCAAGCATTCGCGCTCGCATCTCCTTCTCTGCCCTCTTCCGTTGGGGTAACAGGAAGAGAAGAAACTCTGGACCGTCATCATTCTCGAACACTTCCCGTGAGGAAATGCAGGCCGCTGCCGCCCAGGCAAAGGCGCAAACCCACAGCCATGGGCTCGGCAACATTCCAACCCAGGCGCTACCAACAGAGGATTCGCAAGCGCAAACGGTGCCGCCGTCGGTCAATTACATTCCTCGCAAGGTCAGCTCCGGCGTTCCCAAACGTACCAGGTCCCGTTTCAGGGAGGATCTCCCCGAGCTGCCACTCAGCCCTCCAGACTCGCGACTGGGGTCGCCGGAAGCAGATGAGCCTCCTCTGCCGATTGTCTCGGAAGCCATCATGACAGACCACGCTCGTCAACAAAACCAAGGTGACGCCCCTGCCGCCGCCATCGTCGAGAGGCATGACACTCCTACATCGGACATTCGCCGCGTCGACGAGAAGATGGAGAAGCTCGAGAAGATGCGCCAGACACCAACTTCGCTGCGTCACAGCATCCAACCCTCGCCTGACGCACAAGCCGTGTCTCTCGCGTCCATTGACTCGGAGGGATCTTGGTTATCGGGCCGCATCAACCGCAGATCGTCGGGGATGAGGGCCACCAGCATGCAGCGCTTCCAGCTGCAGACGACTCGCAGCATCTCACCGTCCACCAACGATACCGAAGAAGATCTGGCTGACGATGAGTACCTCTCCAACCTCGCCTCGCCTACACGCGAGATACTCGCCGATGACGAGCGTACCCCGCGCAAGTCCACTGGCGATGCGTTGCCAAGCAGCGACGAGGACGACATGATGGACGAGTCCGAGATGAAGTGGGGCTCCGTCGAGCGTCTACGCGCGACGACGGTCACACCGCGCCAGCGAGTCAAGAGCAGCGAGATCCTCATCAACGGGATCGACCAAGACGAGAGCACGTCGTCGCTCGAGCCATCGGAGGGAGAGACGCCCAAGCTTCAGCGCGCTACGAGCGTGAGCCTCAGCAAGGGACACGCCAGGCATGTGAGCCCAGGAAGCGCCAATATGCTCCAGGTCACCCCATGCCCAAGCAGCGCCGATCAGAGGAGGACCAACGATGAGGTGTTCTGAGTTGATGAGACTAAAAAAAGATGAGCAGGGAAGACGAAGCCAGCCTAGCCAGCGAGATGACCGATCACTCACGTTTCTTATCACCCTACCTCTGTCGACGATTTGTCGACAACCGACGCTCTTTAAACTTTACTTAACTGTCATACCGACCATATTCGCTCATTCAACCCACATCATTTCCTTGCCACTGACGACAAAAGCATAAAAACACTTGGAAAACGACGAAAACCTCCTATGAGAATCTCAACGCTGGCTGGCCGTCAACCCTCCTCTCCGAAGCACTCATCTTCTCTCGGACACGCACTCGAACTCCTACGTTATTCACCGTCTTCAGTATTTCATGTACGATACGACTTTATGACGAAACCCTTTCTTCACGACGCCCACCACATCAACACAGAGATGTGGAATTCTTTTTCCGCTTCGTGTTTTTTTTGCATATACCGTTTGATACCACGTCTCGCCCCGCTTCCCTTCATGTCTGATGATCGGCTGGGGAATGGGTAATTTGCATGAGACATTTGACGTTTTTTTGTTTTGATGGGCAGCACGAAAGCACCCTTTTGGGTTCCGGCGGAAGTACAGCACGCAGCAAGTACATTCTTCGAGGATGGCTTTCTATATTCCCTCCATCTCTTTACACCGGCACAGCGTCTGACGCAGAAGAAGAGCCTTGGATGGTGGCATTTGGGTGTAGGAAAATTTTGGGGTGGACAGGACATTTCACTGAAAGAAGTTTCCTGGGGAATGGAAAAGAAGAAGGCATTCACGATGTGTGCTGCGGCTTGGAACACGCATGTATCTAGGCTAGGGCAGGTTCTTGGATGAGATACCCGAGTGCTCGCCTAAAAATGGGAGCCGAATCTCATGTTTCTGACTAAAAAAGACGCTTTTGGGATATCCCTCAAGTTGAACGGAAATCTAAGCTGCACTCGGACGAAATCGTGCGTACCGAACCACCTCACCATGATGCTTCGAGCCAGACTAAAAGGTTGGGGGTAATTTTATGCGCGGCGGCTGCCGACAGTCCGGATCTTAGTCAGCTTTCCATCAGCCATTGGAAGGCACGGCTCGGCACCCTCCAGTGGCTCCACCCGAAGACGGACTGTTGCAGCTATTCAACGCGGTAGACTTCAATCGTCACGTTCAGCACCAACGCAGTGCCATTGAGTGCTGGCCATGACCAGCAGCTCTCATCAGCAATGACCTCCCTCTTCATGCGCTCCGGGCGCATGCCGTACGTCCTTCGTGCAGCAAGAAATCCAACTATTCGCCAGTCCAGACTCCCTAGCAACAACACCCTCCCTAGGCGTCATGCTTCGACGACCTCTCCCTCGACCGACGCTGCCTCGAACTTGAAGCTTGCTCTCTACGGAACTGCACTGGCCGGCTCACTCTATATCTCCTACCTCTACGTCACCGACACTCGTGCTTCAATCCACCGGGTCGTCCCTGCTATACTGCGCTTCCTCTACCCCGATGCCGAAGATGCCCATCACGCCGGCACGACCATGATGAAGACCACGTACGATCTGGGCCTGCATATCCGCGAACGCGACCGCTCGCTTATCCAGGACCCCGCCCTGGCTTCCGAAGTTTATGGCGTCAACTTGTGGAACCCCATTGGAATCAGCGCTGGTCTCGACAAGCACGCCGACATCCCCGATGCCCTCTTTGCTCTCGGTGCCGGTGTGGTTGAGGTCGGCGGCTGCACACCACGTCCCCAGGAGGGAAACCCCAAGCCCCGCGTCTTTCGCGTCCCGAGCATCGACGGCATGGTCAACCGCTACGGCCTCAACTCCCGTGGTGCGGACAGCATGGCTGCCACCCTCCGCGAGCGGGTGCGAAAGTTCGCCCGCAAGGTTGGTGCTACGGAACAAGAGGTACTCGACGGCGAGGCGGGCGTTCCTGCAGGCAGTCTCCTCCCCGGCCGTCTGCTGGCCGTTCAGATTGCCAAGAACAAGGAGACGGACGAGCGCGATCCCAAGGCCATTGCCGAGGACTACGTCTACTGTGTGCAGGCCTTGGCCAAGTACGCCGACATCCTGGTCGTCAACGTCAGCAGCCCCAACACCCCGGGTCTGCGTGATCTTCAGGCCACAGAGCCTCTGACGAAATTGTTGAGTGCCGTGGTTGAGGAGGCTGCCAAGGTCGACCGCAAGGTTCGCCCCAAAGTCATGGTCAAGGTATCTCCCGACGAGGAAGAGGATACTCAAGTCGAGGGCATCGTGCAGGCCGTCTGCAACAGTGGCGTCGACGGCGTCATCGTCGGCAACACCACCAAGCGTAGAACCGGCGTCATCCCCAAGGGTGTCCAGCTTTCGGCCAAGGAGCAGGAGGCCTTCCTGGAAACGGGTGGCTACTCTGGTCCGGAGATGTACGGAAGGACGCTGCAGCTCGTCAAGAAGTACCGCAAGAAGCTCGACAACCAGACTCTGCAGTCGGGCTCGGCCGAGGAGGCTGCTGCCATCCCTTCCATCGACGGCACGCTGTCCGGCAAGCTGCACGATTTGGTGGAGGGGAAGGACACGCCGAGGAAGGTCATCTTTGCGACTGGCGGTATCACGAACGGAGAGCAGGCGCTGAAGATTCTGAATGCCGGCGCTAACGTGGCCATGGTGTACACGGGCTTGACGTATGGCGGACCAGGAACCATCACCAGGATAAAGCGGGAATTGAGGGAGCAACAGTAGAATACCAAAATAAAAGTCTGCGCTACGCCATTTCATTCTCTTTATACACTACCGCTGCCAAATCCGGGTCGCTGTCGCTCTGCGAGTACCTTCCTACAAGCACACACACACAACACAACAACGAAGAGAAGCGACTCGACAGAAGTCTGATCTTTGTTCAGGCATTGACAGGGACAGGGCCAAGACCGGGACCCCGGCAAAGGGTCCGCCACCGGACCGACATCGGATATGGATGTAATGCACCACCAACTGTTAGTGGATGTGTACAAGCTGTGGAAATGCCTCGGGCTCGGGCTGTGAGGGTCACGGATGTTTGGCGGGGAGCAAGAAAGAGGACGTATGGCGCAAGCGTAGGGCGGGTATGGCATTTCGGCACGGCCGTCCTTCTCAAACATGGAAATTGACCAATTTCCAGTTCCCACGACACAAACCTCAGACACGAGTGCGATGCTACAATAACATTTCCGGGCGAAGACATACCTCACCATCATGGCGGTGACGACGACGACGATGACGCTGTTCCGAACGTTTGCGCGTCGCCAAACCCCAATCACACGCAGTCGATTTCGCTTCTCCCAGCAGCAGCAGCAGCAGCAGCGTCGCCTCAACTCGTCAAACTCGGGCACCGAGCCTCCCAAACCGAAGCGACAAGATGATCCCATTCCCGTTCCAAACACCGTCGCGACGATCCCGTTGTGGCAGCGACTCGGACCGCTGACCCGGGCTGCTGAGGGGTATGCGCGCGCCCAACGCAAGAGGCCGTTGACGACGCAGTTCATCAGCTCCCTCGTCATTTACTTGTGCGCCGACCTGTCTGCCCAGAACATGAGTGGGGACGACTATAACCCGGAGCGTACGGTTCGATCGTTGATTATCGGCGCCATTTCTTCCATTCCAAGTTACAGGTGGTAAGTCGTGGTGGTTCCCGAGGCGGTTCGCTATTTCGTTTCGTTCTGCGCAAGCGACCGCAGCTGCGACAGCGAGCTGACTGCGTCTCCTCGACAGGTTCATCTTCCTCTCCCAAAACTTCAACTACACTTCGCGCCTGCTGTCGCTGGCCACCAAGGTCGTCGTCAACCAGGTATGCTTCACGCCCATATTCAACTCGTACTTCTTCGGCATGCAGGCCTTCCTGGCCGGCGACAACCTCGACCAGATCATCGAGCGCATCCGGCGGACCGTGCCCGTGAGCATCGTCAACTCCTGCAAGCTGTGGCCTGCGGTCACCGCCTTCAGCTTCTCCTTTATCCCCATGGAATACCGCAGCGTCTTCGCGGGCGTCATCGCCGTCGGCTGGCAGACGTATTTGAGTTTCTTGAACAGGCAGGCCGAAGCCGTCGAGGAGGCCGGGGAAGCGGAGGAGAGGGTTCACTCGGGAGCGAAAGACCATCCGGTGCAGGACATTGCGGTGCGAGAGAGCGGAGCGAAGATGGAGGCGTAGATGGGAGGAGACGAGCAGAGATACCCCAGACGTCCTGACCGGACTTTTTCTTTCCTTCGTAGTGCACTGGCATGGCGCTGATTTAAAGTGGATTAACGAGCATGTAAAAGTCATGACGTGGTACGATTTAGATTTCTTACTACCTTAACCTAGATAGACGACGCACAGTATCGATACGACTGTACACCGTCTTTGTCCAACGCCTACGCCGCATCATTCAGGTGTTTAATTTGGCTCAAAAGTGTTTCAATTCCACCTTTGGTAGCTCGAAACATCATGAACAGGATGGCCACGAGCCAAGTCGGATTCTGGATGGCCGTCAGATATCCTCGGCACATTTCGTCCTGGGGGAGATGTTCTTCTACCGTAACCTCCCTGGCTGTATGTCGGAGCAGGTTCCCCTACAAACTCCGTGACATGTCCCATCCCCCATCGATCTCGACCGTCGTTCGTCCGCCAGACATCGGATGCAACACCCGTGTCTCTATAGTCCGGAACAGGCTCCGCCGCATCTCCTCCGCCCGCCTCAGCATCCGGTTCCTCCGCGACCTGAGTCCCTCCGCACATCTTAATGACCCAACTCGGCGTGCGGTCCTTGTGCGCGAGGGCAATCATCAAGTCGAACGTCGCCTTGGTGAACTGGTCAAGACAGAGGTAACTCTCGGGCGTCTTGCCGGTGATGCGCTCGATGACGAGCTGGCTGATGGTTAAAACCACCGATGCCGGGATCGTGAGAACTTGCAGCGGGAGGAGCGCGACCCAGCCGCACAGCCATACGACGACGAGGAGGGACTCGGTGAGCGACAGGATGAGCCAGCAGGCGACTCTGCCGCCGGTGTTGAGCGGGTATCGAGGTTTCGGTCCCGTCGGTCGCGTTCTGTCTTGGTACATGTCGACCGTGACCCCGAAAACGCCCAGGGAGACGCCGCATGTGAGGATGACGGCTGCCGTGACGATGGCTGTGATTTGGAGGGCGTGGGCTGGAGTTCCTGGAGAGGGCATCGTGACTTTGCTTGCGATGTTATGTCTTCGTGGTTGGAAAATTGTCGTGACTCTGTTGATATTTGTCGTACCTTACGCTTAATTGCCAAATGTAATATGAAGGATGGTTTGAGAGCTCTAAATCGAAGCTGCCCACAATCGAGAAAAGGTCTTATGATATTTGCAAATTCTACTCATCATGGCAATGTCAGATTTTTCATCAGGCACACAAGGTTATGTCCAACAATACGGTGAAACGGGATGAATTCCAACGTGGCGAGGGCAAACCTCGACCCCCTTATCTACAGTTCCCTCAAGGTTACGTCTGTCCAAGTTCTAGAAACGCCAAGCCTATCAGGCGCATATTTCAAGCACCTTGATATATCAGACCCCTGGCCCGCTTACACTCTGATACGATACTTCCCTTTGGATGTTCGTCTGACTGCGTGCCACCTGGTCGAATCACGAGGTGAATGTCACTTGAGGCAATCGGTAGTAAAAGAGTTCCCCTATCACACGATCGAACCAGCAGAGTCAGCTGTTTGTGTTTAATTCTTTCCATTTTCCACACTTTACGAAAGTACGTGTTGGAAAGTTTAGATTGGTCCAACTTCAAGTTTTCTTTTTGGTCTGTTTACATGTTCTGTCTCCACCGTCGGTCCCCGTGTGGCACCGTCTTTCTTCCGTAAAGTGTTGAACACGTTCGGTCATCAGAGTCGGATACTTCGCAGGTACCACACTAAGCTGATCGGAAACATTGATGTTCATGCTGACATGAACAGACCAGACCAGTACCGGTAAGTCTGGAGAAATTTGCTTCCGCAGCAGAGGCGGCCCTGGCGGCAACGAAACATCGAACGGCGCGTTTGACGGCGTTGGGTCCAGAGTTGAGGTTTCCCATGTTCTGTACATGCACATTCAAAGATGAAGGGCTGTAGTTGATTCCACCCCTCTTGAGAGCCAGCGATCATCATTCGTGTGGCCAAAAAGTGATGAATTATTGCTGCTCCCTAACGACTCAAACGGCATTGGCGTAACCTTCCACTGACTGTTGCTCGCTGCTGCTGCTTCTGCTGTTGCTGTTGCTGTTGCTGTTGCTGTTGCCGTTGCTGCTTTCATTCTGACGCCAGTCAACTCTCGCGGCTTTCCACTTTCCGGTTGCAATCCAGATTGATACCCGTGTCCAATAGTCAAAGGATATCATGGGAAAGCACCAGAGCATAGCTTCCATGTGAACTATGCGCAAGCTCGGCCGAGGAAAAGGGCCACATGCCGGTTCGACGCAAGCTCTGAAGACGAGGGCGGGAATGATGCCGACGATGCTGACGGCGAGCCATAGCACAATAGCAACCGCGTAATAGGCGATAGCTAGCGCTGTAAGGATGAAGTATCCGAGAAACATGATAAAGAAGCACATGAAAAATTGCGTGCACGATTCCGTATAGTCTCCAATGGTTGTTACAGCTGCTATGAGTGACCCTAAAGCCACGGCCACGCCATATACACCGGTCAACAGTAGAGCCATAAACCTAGAGTTGGGCATGTTTGCGAAAGATGATGATAAAGAGCTGAGGTTTCTGGTGTATGTTGTGAGCGAGAAATCTCGAATCGTGCTGTGGGAGCAATTCAACGTAGGAGGTGATCGGGAGTACTACTGGCTGTGCGAGCGGACATAGATGTTCTGAGTCAAAGCTTGCAGCCAAAGATTATATATAATTGCTTCAGTCTGACTATCAAGGTGACCATTACTCTTCATGTCTTCCCTCGTTTGAGCCTGTCATAGGTGGTACCTTGTCAACACAGAACTTTCAAACTGGATTCTCAAGAAGCTAGTCGACGAGCTGCCAGGTTTGTCGAATCTTGTTGAGTTGGCATACAACATGTAGCTGCAGCAAGAAAGCTACGCAACCGGTTGAAGTACCCATCAATGTATACCGGCACTCGCGTGATGCTAGGTATATTGCGATAGCGGGGTGCCCAGTAAATAGGCCCATGGCTGGCTTTTTGCCGAGTTCAAAGTCTAGGAAGCTGTTGTTCTTCATGTCATTATTTACAGTGGTAAAAGGGGTCTTTCGGTCACGATGGTTGTGGATGGGCCAGGTTTGTTTATTTTGATTATCTGAGGCAGCAAGGTAATTGCCAGTCATCTCAGTACCAGCCATACCGTGCACCATTCTCTGGGATAAGACCACCGCCACCTGGACAGCCTGTGGCACTCGTGGATCAATACCGCATATTGCAACCAGCTAGAAGGCATGCGACGTTCTAGGTCTGGTAAGATGAGAGGTAGTATTCTCTAAAAGCAGTCGACATGCGCCCTAAGTTGCGTTCTATACCTTGGGTGTATCACGCCTACAACAGCCACTGGAAAGCGTTCCTCGGTAGTATAGGGGTTTGCCTAGTGTTCCACCCGGCTCGTCGCAGCATCATCGGCGCAAGCTGAGAAGTGGTACAGTAGTACAAAGATAGGGCAACGGTCGGACGGTTCGATAAGCCATATGCAGGCCCATATAAGCTTTTCTCATGGCCCACGTACTTGTCACAAGTAGACGTCGTCATGGCCCACTGCGAGGTGAGTCGGGTGTCACCTTGACGCTTGTGTGCGCACCTGTACGGATACCAGCTCGGAGGCGAATTATTCTCCAGAACTCGTGAGATTTTCAAAGCCAGTATCCATCCTTCCAAAGCTCCTTGCGGTATCCCTCGGTCAGGCGTACGTCGTCGCCGAAAACTTCCTGCCAGCCGACGAAGCCGCGGTCGAGGACGTAGACGGTCTGCGGCTCGGCAGCGGCGGCCTGCTCGCTCGAGTCATCGGCGGGTTTCTTCGAGGATAGTAATTGATCACGCTCCCTTAAGTAGCGGAGCGCGGCACTGGGACCGCGCTGCTGGGACAGGGCGCAATGGAAGACAACCGTCTTCTTGCCTTCGAGGCGACGCACGAGGGTGGGCATCATGGCGTCGAGGGAGCGGGAGGGCATATTGATGCCACCTTTGATGTGGCCGCCAATATAGTCTGCAGAGATACAACAGTTAGCTGTGCCGCTAAGGATTGCGCCTTGTGATGTTCAATGGGGTCGGCGCATACCATCGTCACGAACGTCAATGACGGCCACCGAGGGATTAGCGGCGGCTTGCTCAGCCAGCAATAGTGTGGAGAGTTTGTCGGCGGTGATGCGCTGCAGTGTCCCGATGGTCGCCATTGTGTGTTTGAACTGGAAGCTCCGTGTCGAGCTGATAATCATTCGTGGTGCAAGCCGGGTTAGCAGCTGTGGATGGTCGTCGAAGCTCTCGGCTTGGTGGGGTCCTCCTACAGCGTGGGGCAGTCAACGTCACGAACACCCCGCCTATTAATTTGACCGCGTCTTGCCGCATGTGTTATGTAAGCACCATATATCGATACCTACATGTTACAGTTGATGACTTCCAACTTCCAACATTCATTCGCGAGCTCGACTTTCTTTGGTTGATTTCAGCGTTGGAGCTAGCTTCCATTGATGCTACTACATCAGCTGCCACGCCGTTGCCGTTCTCTTAAGCCTCGGGATATACTCAATCACACGTTCCGTGTCGCGGCGTCGCCATCCTCGACCACGGTCCACAACCTTGTATGTCGCACGCATGTCGTCAGAGCAGACACCCGCTCTTGATGTTCGAAGGATGTGATCGCCGTTCTTAGTCCTGCAAGTGCAGCAGGGGAGTCTGCAATGAGGCCTGCCACGATCCACGTTCGAATGCTGCTTTTATCGAACCCGAAATCGATGATTGGAAGAGAGCAGGGTTGGAATCCTGCCGATGCGTTGTCCAGAGAAAGTCCATCAAAGTCCATGTTCCAATGGCCGCTTAGCATGTCTTTGAAGTGATTTTCAACAGGGAAATGGTCGTTTTCAAACAAACCCCGAACACCGGCTATCCAGTCTTTTGAATGTTTGGTCTCTCCCGACCTGTTTCGTTTTGAGAAACCGTTGATAAATATTTCCAACGGCCCTCTTACCGAAATGTCGCAAACACCGTACATCTTCCGCAAGTACAGGTCGAGGAAGAGTGCGTACGCGAACCCCCGGTTGTACGACATCAACTCAGCATACCAGTCGTTGAAAAGCTCATTTGCCGCGTTGCGGATATCCATGGCAATACTCGGGCTGGTGAAGTAGCTTTGGAGACGGCTATTGATCGTGCGTATGAGGAAGTCTTTATACCTGAAGCCAAATCGATACGGGAGATGTACTAATTCGGCGATACTTATGTTGTAGTCTGTAGAAGAAGCTGGGGCATCTGGAGGCACAACTCACCTCACCACGTTGTTATGGAGCAGCGAGCTTGTCGGAAAGCAGAAGTGGCAAGAACCTGTCCAGCTCCATGGAAACCACCGAAATCACGGCGCAGATCAATGCGCTCGCCCAAGGGTGTGGTTTCGTCGACCTCACGAGGGGAGACGTTGAACTTGAGAATCACACCGCCGTGGGTTTCCCGCTCAAACAACCAGTGCTGCTGGGTGTTTCGACCCTCATTTGGCACAACACGAAATTGAACGTGGAGCGGCCCCGCGTCGTCGCTGGCGTCGATGTCGTGCTCGCGGAATGGGTGACAAGGGACGTTGTTCTGGAAAGGCCAGAAGCTGAACATGGGTTGCCTGGCTTCGGCCGAGAAGTTCTGGATTCGGAAGACCACGGAAAGCCCGCTGACCCCATGGTCGTCAAAGGTCGGCGTGAGCTGGAGTGACATGATGGGGTGATTTGGTAACTGCATGACGGCCAAAATGTAACTGGATGTTGTGATGGCTCTTCATGATGAAGATAAAGATTGAAGTGTGTCTCGCCGGCTCAAACACCACGACCTGACTTGGTCGTCGTCATCTGATTCGTCGCGCAACATGGCAACTGAAGTTTAATAAGTCATTTAATCTGTACGAGTTTGAGCCGCCAATTGTTTATCGTCCAGCTCTTATGTCAACATGCGACAAGTACGTGGGCTGTCAAGCTATCTCACTACGGACTTGAGGAGACGTCGTCACTTGTGACTGTAATGCTACTAGCCGCTCCTTACATGCTACATCAATCAGTAATTGGTTTGTTAGTACAGGTTGTAAAAACTTCAAGAACGTCAAATATACTTTTTGACTTTTCTATTCAGCTAGTTTTATACTGGAATTCTATTTTCTTGCCATCATACTTATGTCGTCTTCCTATCCCAAAACATAAGATCTGGTGTATAAATGATTGTGGGGAAGCAAGAAATACTTTCTAGACTACTGTGTAAAGTAAGGTTATTGAAATAAGCCTCTGATTGAGCACTTTGGCTATTTGAATGCTTGTTAGTATAAGTAGCATGCTAGCAATGCAGATACTGACAGCAGCTTCGCTCTCAAGCGGTCAGGCTATAATGCTTGAATCCATTGCAGCGACGCTCAAAGTATCAAGCCACTTTAAATTAATGATGGCCAAGAGTGAAAGCACAGGTAAGCTGTGTGGCCATCGACGCCAATTTGATGATGGTGAAGTTGGCGTTCCCACTTACAGTTGCAGCGGAAACAAGCAGAAACCATGACGAAGCTCCGCCGGTATTCTCAACTACAGTGATGATCCAATACTACATTCACAACATAAAGGTGAGCTGCGTTACTGCCATACCGATAGGTTCTCAATGGTTGAATGGGTCCCCTGCTGCCCTAGGGCGCTTATGTGTCGGACGAAGATCAAGAAGAAGAAGCCGAGTGGAGCAGCCAAGGGGGGAAACAACCATAGAGGGAATAGAACCCGACGTAAGATAACCATACATTCTGCCTACCTATATAATAGTCGACCCCAAATTCCTTGAACTTCTTGTTCTCCATCACCCTCATACTCATCAGGATGTCTCCTCCATTTCGCGCCGAACAAGTTGGCTCGCTCATCCGGCCAGCGTCTCTACTGAAAGATGGCGCTTCCTATGGTTTCTTTTCAGACAGAGTATCCGAAGACAACGCCGCTGCCACTTTCGAGGCCATCGCATACGCTGTAAAGAAGCAGTTGGAATTGTCAATTCGACCCATCACCTCCGGGGAATACGAGCGCACCATCTTCTTTGATGGCCTGTTCGAGAAGCTCCAAGGGATGGAGGTCTTCAACGAACTGAGAGTTCCTCAGGACTTCCGACCTTACTTCCCCACCATCCTTGCCATCAACAAGATGGGAATGAATCACGCCAGCGGTGTCGTCGCAACGAGCAAGATCAAGCATGTCAAGCCAGTCTACCTGCCCACCTGGGAAATGATCAAAAAGATCGTCCCCCAGGAACACTGGAAAGACTGCAAGATGACCATCCCCTCGATATCTTGGCTGCACATGTGGCTCCCAAAGGGCAAAGCGTGGTCATCCGGTGTCTACGCTTCAGACCGAGAGTACTTCGATGATCTAGCCTCCGCGTACCGCGTCGAGCTGAAGGCCTTGTACGATGCCGGTCTGAGATCGGTACAAGTCGACGATCCGAACTTGACCTTCTTCATCTCGGACGACTTTAGAGAAGGACTCCGAGAGGATGGGATCGAACCCGATGATCTCCTGGACCTGTACGTCTGGGCTCACAACGAGGCCATCAAGGATGTTCCTGCGGACATGCATATCGGCGTGCATTTGTGCCGCGGGAACAACCCGCATGGCCCATCATATGCGCCAGGTTCATATGAAAAGATTGCAAGTCGGCTGTTTCCCAGGCTGAACTACGACACCTACTATTTGGAATTCGACAATCCAGAGAACTCCGGCCATTTCGGGCCTCTTCGACATATTCCCAAAGGGAAAAACGTCGTGCTGGGCGTTGTCTCAACCAAAACAGCCGAGCTCGAGGATAAGGAGGCGCTCATAAGGCGAGTACGCGATGCTGCCGAAGTCATAGCGCAGGGGCAGGGACGAAGTGCTGAGGAGGTGCTCCAGGATTCGCTTGCGGTAAGCCCTCAGTGCGGCTTTGCCAGTCATCATGTCAGCCGAGGCGTAGCAACGGAAGAGAGAATGTGGGAGAAACTGGTTCTTGTGAGAGATGTAGCAAGGGCCCTTTGGGATGATGCCATTTAGAGACATGACTACGAGTTGAATGACTGTCTATCAGGAAACATTTACGTCAAGTCTAGCTTGAAGTCAATCAGATTTAGTTACAGGCCCAAGATACCTCAGTTGAACAAGCATAAAGCTTAACCTTAAGTCTGAACTCTGTTGGTCATCATATCAGAAAGCTATTTAGATCATTCGTCCTAGCCAAGACAGCAGGCGGTGAGTTTATCAAGTGATACACTGTGTAGTATCGACACCACAGCACGCCATCTCAACCATCTTGTCCTGAAGTAAAACGTCGGAGAACTGTGAACCCAAGTCCCGGGGACGAGGAATGCCATAATGATTGTTGCTCGGAGTCGGTGGTACAAATAAGCGCCGAGACCGAGAGACTTATGGAGTACCGAATAGCCAGATCCCGGACCAGAAAGGGGGCAAGAGCGAGCTCGTCTGTAGAATATCCAATCGTGTCCTTGAATAGTGTATGGTGTTGAGTCTGGTATCATTGACATCGTCTATAACGGTTCGTCTTGGCCAGCCACGCTGTAGGCTTGGCGGTGGAGATTGACTGAGATATTCAAACGTGATGATGTCTTCAACACTCTCGTGCCGAGCCAATGAGAAATCTCACTCGAAATAGATCATACGAGAGCAGTGCCGTAACCAGGCATCACATTATACCTGATGAACATCGCTGATACCTACCCTTGAACCCTCATATACAGGCATTCCAGACGCAGTAGATAAATCAACCAGGTAGCTTCTCCCACTTCATTCCAACTACTCCAATAATTGAAATGACCGCCACTGCCATGGGCACATAGAATGTCTCGCGAAGAGCCTCGTTGTACGCCTCGACAACTGCGTCAAGGAACTCCTCCGGGACCAACTGCTTCAGGTTCGTAGCGCCCATCTCCGCAATTGCTTGCCCATCTAGCCCACCTGTCCCATGAAGATGCTTTGTGAGGCCATTGGCAAAGACTGAATTGGCCACGGACATGAGAATTGCAGGACCGAGGTTCTGGAACAGTGTGAGAGCTGCGGTGCCGGCTGGTATATCCGAGAGAGCCAGCGTGGACTGCACGCCCATCATGGGCTGCTGGGTTCCAGCTCCGACTCCCACGCCTGCGATGATGGGATACGTTATCCACTTGCTTGGACCCGTTCCGACCTGGAATGTCGTCATGAGTCCAAGCCCAATGGACGCCACGATGGTACCAAAAAGCATGAAGGGGTTGTACCAGCCTGTCAACGTGACCAAGTAACCTGCTGTCAGAGCAGCGAGGACCTGTCCACCGACATATGGAACGAGCTTGATACCGGACTCCCTCGCCGAGTCGCCTCTGATGGCTTGGAACCATATCGGCAGCCAGATGTCGGCGGTGTAGTAGGCGGCATCGATACAAGCGGCGTAGAGGCATGCAAAGGCGACGTTGCGCATCTTCATCAGCCGAGGAGGGAGAGCAGCATCGTCTCCCTTCCAGATTTGCACGCCGACAAAGGCAACGACCAGGGCTGCGAAGAGCACCAGAAGAGCAATCATGGGGCCACTGTTCCAGGCATACTCTGATCCGCCCCATTGTAGAGCGAGGAGCAAGCATATCATACAGGCGAAGAAGATCCCCAGACCGAGGACGTCGAATTCTTGCAACTTTTGCTTGAGCGTTTTGTTCTGGTGAAGGCCTGGCTGTTTCGGAGGTCTGAAGGAGACGAGAATCAAGGCCAATGTCGCGACGCCGATTGGTATGCTAACGTAGAATGCCCAACGCCATGAAAGGTGGCTATCGGTCAAGGCTCCCGAGATGAGTGGCCCGACAATGCCGCCGACGCCGGAAAACGCGCCGATGAATCCGGTATAGACGGCGCGTTTGCGAATCGGAACGGAATGGGCCAGCACGACCCAGGCTCCGATGATGATACCGCTGCAACCGATTCCAGTTATGGCTCTGCCGATGATGAAAGCCACGGAGGTAGGTGCGCTCCCACAGACGGCGAGACCAACTTCTCTGAAGGCGATGGCCACGATGAAGGTCCATTTCAAGGAGAAGAGCTCGAAACACTTTCCATAGACGAGTTGAAATGAACAGAGCTAGAGCATTCTGTCAAAACCAAATTCGCATCTGAAGTCCATGCGATTACTTACACTCAGCATGTAGGCAGAACCGTACCACCCGACATGTTGCAACGAGTTGAACTGGTCGGTTATTGCTGGGATGGCTGTCGCGATGAGGGTCATGTCGAGGAATACCAGGAAGACGGCCATGGCCAGTCCCAAAATGATGAGAGAAAGCCTCACGCCTTTGGGGTACTCGATGTCTGCATCTTCGTCCGCGGGCGCGTCAGCTTCTGCGAATTCTTTGGCGTCCGTCGTCATTCCGCTAGATTTCTCGCCCGCAGCGCTGTCCACATCTTGCGTGGTGGACATCTTCTCGAGTCCTGTGATCTTTGTCGAGTTCTGTGGAAGATTGAAGGGACACCGTGTAACTTTGCAACTCGAAGTACTTCGTGCCAGACACGGATTTGAAGCGAACTGCCAAGATTTGAAACTTTGGAGCTGAAGGAAGTGAGGCAGACTTGAGCCGTTCGAGGGTCTGATATGATGAGTGGGCCGGCAGTCGAGCGAAAGGAGACACGTTTTGCGAAGATGAGTCGAATGTCGTAAGCGCCGAACAGTCCTCCGAGGTAAGATGTCAGAAAGTTTGGAAACGTTTTGCGAACGAGTGGCGATTCTTTGGCGTTATTGGCAAAGGAGCGTGAAGCATGTCTTCGACAGGCCATGCATCACACCACAGCCCCAGGCATCTACGGACTGAGACCAAATGTTACCCGAAGACGAGGGGGACCTCAAGCCCTCACGCCGAGATATGGAACCGGATACTTGGGCTGCTGACCCCCGTGCCGGGGCTCGGTCTCTCGAAGGATGGAGGATTCCAGGCTGATGGACAATGGTTCATCAGACCCGAACCAAGCTTTGGAACGTACGTAAAGCTCTCTAATCAATCATCACAGGGTTGGGGAGAAGTACTGACTTCTTTAGGATTGCGAGTTCAAATGTGATTGGCTACAGAGGCAGTTACCAAGAGGCTTGGCAGGAATCCTTTATCCTGGAGCTTGGGTCAGCCCTGTGGACCACTCTGGAACATGTGAAGAAATTTGTGATCCTGGTAAACGAAGTCCGTAAAGGGAAGCTGGTTTAGAGACATCATCCTTCTGCCAGGGCACGCGACTGGGCGTGTCAGAAGGCCCCGAGACATTCAAGCTTGACTTCTCAGGCGATTGGTAGGATCGGATAACTGGGGTTTGTTTCAATACCTCTGCCTAGACGAGAAAGGCTGGCCAATTGCTTCGCTTCACAACTCGGTAATGGGATATTCACATGACTAACAGCAGGCCCGACATCACATTGACGAAATATTCCATCAGCATCCAAAACAACACTGGAAGCTCCTGGGGTTCTTACTCTGCTTGGAGATATCGGGTATTTTCTTAGAACAGTTTGACAACGTATATCGACATCCTTCCTTCCCCGGTGACATGTTCTGATGGTAACACGGCCGACATAAACTTCACCATCACCATCCAGAACTTGGTTGACTCACTTGAAAGACGTTCCCGCATTCGGTTGGAAGGATGATCATGCCACCCGGCCACCCCCTGAAGCCCAAGGGAGGCTGAGTAATTGTGATATTCGTCGTGGATGTATTGAGGCTCCTCTACCAAATAACGTTCCTAGCTTCTGACCCGGGACCCGGGTCCGTGGCCCCGGAAGACACCACTATTTGTGCAAAAGTGCCTGGAAGAGGCTAATGAGCTTTCGGTCAGTATTATTTCGGTCAAGTTGGTGCCTGTCGGCCCCCATCATGTCGTCATCCTGACACCAAATGAGGAGGATAGGCTCTGCTCGCCTCTGCTCGCCTCTATCAAGTTCGTATTCTGACGGCCAGCTTGTCCACTAGTTTCACGATCCTGCGAGCACTTGCTCCTTCGCTTGTGGTGGCGAGGGCATAGAGAAAGTCGCCGAGTCTGAGAAGATCCTTGCCGAAATATTCTCACTGCCAGGGGCCAGAAGTGCTGACGGCAAGATGGCGAGATCACGAGGCAAACAGATGAAATCTCTGCCACCCGTGGGCAAGGTGAGCTTGCAAAGCCCCCTGCCTCCCATTTGACTATCTTAGTCGTCGTCTGTGTAACGAGGGCATCTGGCTAGTTTTATGGCCCTTGTATCGATGTGTTCTGCTGGAAGTCTCTCTGACACCTGATCACGCCTTTGAGTCTTCTGTTCATTCAGATCAGCATGCAAAACCAGTCCAGATTCCGTTTCTGTTTCCTTGCGTCTTCGCTGGTCTAGCATAGCATACCTGGCTACTGACCCGTCAACACATCCACCCCTGAGTACTCAGTCTACGCTTGTGGCCATGAATCAAAGGACTTCAGATTTCGACCTTTACCGCCCCATCGGCAACTTTGGGGTAATCGAAACCATGGTGTATCAGCATGAGAAGTCTCCCTCCTTCGAGACCCAGGCGTGCCAGGAAAAGGTCTGCCAGTCGTCAGCGATCCGACTTGCCTACGCAGTCGCGCTGAAGATATACCATTCCGATGAATCACTCCAGATTTTATTCCAAAGCGGCGAGCAAGCGTGGTATTCGTGGGACACTGAGATGAACCGGAACGATCGAATCACAACACTTCTCGAGCTTTACGACTCAGGGGAGTACGGAGTTCTCGCTGCAAAGTCCATCACACGCTCGAATGAGTTCGCTGTATCGGTATCGACTCTGCGAGACGATCATAGACTGCCACAAAACCCTCAACTATCGATTGTAAAAAAGACCTATCCCAGTGTACGTTGGTGAAGCCTACTCCCAGAGAACCCAACTGACAGGTGGTCTAGCTGGAATTCTTGTTCACAGCCAACTGGGACACCTTCACTCAGGGAATACTTTTGAGATGCGAGTTTTCCAAGGCAGGGAACTCTGCTTGGCAGGCAAGACGCATTCTCGAAACTACCCGCCAAATTCTCGGCTACATCGTTTCCAATCCTCAAGCTCGGCTGGGTGAAGTCGAGGTCATCAGCCAAGCTGACCTTCATCAATGTGTCGATTGGAACCAATTCGCTCCGCGATCTGTACATACAACCGTACCTGATATGGTCGCCCAGCATGTGCAAGCAACTCCATCCAGTCTGGCAGTCGATGCCTGGGATCGGAGCTTCACGTACGCCGAGCTGGATGACGCTTCGTCTAGAGTCGCTACCAAGCTCATCGAAACTGGAATCGGTCCAGATTGTGCAGTCGCTCTTGTCTTTGAGAAGAGTGCCTGGAACACAGTGGCTACATTGGGAGTCCTCAAAGCCGGAGGAGCGTTTCTGCCCATTGATCCTTCTCAGCCAGAGCGCCGAATCACACGGATTTTGCAAGAAGCCCAAGTCAAGGTTGTCTTGAGCTCCAAGTTCCACGAAGGCAGTTTGCTGGCCATGTCGGACAACATCATTACCCTGGACGACATTTGGCTTCAGTCTGTTTCAACAGCCCCCGTGAACTTGAAACTCCCATCTCCAAAGCCCTGGGACTTGGCCTACATCATGTTCACGTCGGGGTCTACCGGCGAGCCGAAAGGCGTCATGATCGAGCACTCGGCCTGCTCGTCTAGCGTTGTGGCCCACGGAAAGGCGACAGGTTTCAACCGGCAGACGCGCGCTATCCAGTATGCCAGACACACCTTCGACGCGTCGATTGCCGAGATTTTGACAACGTTGGCTTTTGGCGGTTGCGTGGCTGTCCCATCGGAGGAAGCCCGTGTGAACGACATCTCTGCCATCATCTGCGATAAAAAGGTGAACTGGGCCTTCTTCACACCCTCAGTCATCCGACTGCTTGACCCCTACACGCTCTCTGGGCTGAAGACTGTTGTGCTCGGCGGGGAAGCTCTAGGACAGGACAACGTCGACACATGGGCACCCGGGCGGAGGCTCATTGTCGGCTATGGTCCCACCGAGAACACAGTCTTTTCTACGATGCATGAGATGCTGCCGGGTGAGAGTGCCGGCACCATTGGACGCGGGACTGGGACCTCATGTTGGATCACTGATCCCGAAGATCCCACTCGTCTATATCCTGTGGGTGCCGTCGGGGAGCTACTTCTAGAGAGCCCTCAGCTTGCGAGGGGTTATCTGAACTTTGAGGATGGCGAAGGCCCGAACAGGGCATTTGTTCGCGACCCTCCTTGGCTTACGCGACTCGGCCGCCGGGCCAGGCTCTATCGAACGGGAGACCTGTGCCGTTTTGACGAGAATGGCATCGTTCATTACGAAGGCAGAAGAGACACCCAGCTCAAAATCTCCGGTCAGAGGTTGGAGGCATCCGAGGTAGAGCACCACTTGAGGAGAGTCTTTGCTACCAACGAGGTTGTCGTGGATGTTCTCGCGAGGCCATCTCCCGCATCTGCGACGATGCAGTCCAAAGCCCTCGTCGCTTTCTTCAGTCTCAAAAAGAGGACTGAAGTTGCCCCCAACACCACGGAACTTTCCTTCATCTTGAGTCCCGATACCGATCTACAGGCTTTGATCCGACGTGCAGAGGCCGACATCGGCAAGGCGCTTCCTTCGTGGATGTGTCCTTCCATCTACATTCCTCTAGATGGCATGCCCCTCAGCTCAAATGGGAAGATTAACGGCAAGAGATTGCGGCAGGAGTTTGGCAACCTAAGTCCCGAACAACTGTACTCGCTGAGTTACACTGAGCCGACGGGCCGTTCCGAGGAGACTTCCGAGCTGCGCTTGATGCGTCAACTCTGGGTAGAAGTCCTGGGGCTTGGGGATGCCACGATCCAGGCCGACAGTCACTTCTTCCGTCTCGGCGGAGACTCGCTGGCGGCCATGGGCTTGGTAGTGGCTGCGAGGAAAAGGGGCCTGGAGCTGAGTTTTGCGCAAATCTTCAGGAATCCAGTTCTCATCGATCTCGCGAGTATTCCGGTGGAGAGAGAACAGGCTCGTCCCATGGCGCGGCCGCTGGAACTCCTCGGCAGCAACCCAAAGATTATCGACGATGTTCTCAAGGAATGTGGTGTCACGATGGATGACATTGAGGACATTTTCCCCTGCACACCACTGCAAGAGGGACTCATGGCCTTGTCCTCAACCACCGCCAACTCCTTCATGGTTCAGTACGTCCTGCATTTGGCCGAGGGTGTCGACATCACGGCACTCAAGTCGGCTTGGGAGAAGGTCTCTCAAGCACACGGGATCTTGCGCACCCGTCTCGTCGACACCGCGGGCTTTGGCATTCAGCAAGTTGTCGTGACAGAACAATTGGTCTGGAACGAGGGCTCCAACCTTGAGGAATACCTCGAGCTGGACCTGACGAAGGACTCTGGTTTCGGTGACCAACTCAACCGTTTCGGCGTTGTCTACGACGCCAATGGAACAGCCTCGCAGCTTGTCTGGACGGTACATCACGCAGTAGTTGACGGACACTCGGCTGGGCTCACCTTGCGAGCAGTACGCAACGCTTTTATGGGAGCTCCGCCGCCTCCCCAAGCGTCTTTCTCGTCCTTTATCAAATACCAGAGAACGATGGACACCGCAGCTGCTGGCGAATACTGGACGTCCATGTTTCAAAGAGGGGAGTACAGCTCTTTTCCGAAGAAGCCTTCGTTTGCATCAACAGACTGTGAACCTGCACATCGTCGCACTGAATTCGTTCGGCGGCACGTACGCATGCCACCGAGAGGCACAGGAACAACGGCTACGACGCTCCTCCGAGCTGCTTGGGGTCTGGTCATCGGCCGCTTCAGCGGATCAAGGGATGCAGTTTTCGGGACGACCTCCTCCGGAAGAAACGTCCCTTTCCGCGGTATCGAGGACGTTCTTGGCCCGACCATTGCCACGGTGCCGTTGAGAGTCACTCGTGACGAATCGACCACGGTCAAGAACTTCCTGCAGGACATCCAGGCCACCTTGATCACCATGATCCCATTTGAGCAGATGGGCGTCCAAAACATCGCCCGTCTCAACGAGGCCTGCCGAACAGCCTGCAACTTCCAGAGCATCATGATCGTCCAGCCAGAGGTGGACATGGCCGCGGACGGGACACCTTTTGCGGCCGTCGACAGGCCCCAAGATATCGACAAGTTCAACTCCCACGCCGTCATGCTCGAGTGCAGTCTTCTCGACGGGGGAGCGAAGCTCAACGTGAACTACGACGTCGATTACCTGGATCGTCTTCAGATGGAACGCCTCGTGGACTACTTCGAGGCTGCCGTGCTGTTCCTCTCGGAAAACGACGACACGCTCCTTGACGAGTTTCTGCGTCGTCCAACCGTCTCTGACATGGACCAGATGCGGGACTGGAACAGCCGGATCCCGCAAACCGTCGCGGCTTGCGTCCACGAGTTGTTCGAGCAGCAGGCCGGCGCTCAGCCAAACGCAGAAGCCATTTTTGCCTGGGACGGCTCCCTCACCTTTGGCGAGTTGGACGAGAAGGCCTCCCAGTTAGCTCGTGTTCTCTATGAACTGGGCGTTGGCCCAGAAAAGAAGGTGGCGTATTGCTTCGAAAAGTCCTTTTACGCGGTCGTCTCCATGCTCGCCATCCTCAAAGCTGGCGGCGCCATGGTCCCCCTCGACCCTGCCCACCCCGCGGAGAGGAAGTCTTTCATCGTACAGAACATCGCTGCAGACGTCGTCCTCACGTCTGAGATTCAAGCTGATCTGCTCGGATACCTAGGCGTCCAGGTCGTCGTGGTCAACGCGGGGCTATTCCACACACTCGACGACGTTGGCATCTGCCGCTTCTCGAGCCGGGAGGTTCGGCCGCACCATGCTGCCACTGTTCTCTTCACCTCTGGCAGCACGGGTACTCCCAAGGGCGTCGTGCAGGAGCACCGGACTCTCTGTTCTGCAGCCTCTGCGCACGCAGACGGCATGGAGATGAGTGGTCGTTCCAGGATCCTCCAGTTCTCGTCCCACGTTTTCGACGTCAGCATCATCGAGATTGTAAACGCCTTGATTCTCGGTGCTTGCCTGTGCGTACCGTCTGACGAGGAGCGGACGAGCGACTTGGCCGGCTTCGTTTCCAGATCGCGGGCGGACTGGGCGTACTTCACGCCATCCTTTGCGAGAACATTGGATACTGTGGACGTGCCTAGTCTGAAAACCATCTGTATGGGCGGAGAGGCGATGACGCCAGACAATGTCGAGTTGTGGGCTGGGTCGGTGTCTCTCATCAACGCGTACGGCCCCTGCGAAGGCAGCGTTTGCACTGTTGCCAGTTTGAGCAAAGGACGTGTTGAGACAGACTCCATCGGCAGAGGTCTGAATACCCTCGTCTGGATTGTTGATCCCGAGAACCATGATCGACTGTTGCCCATTGGAAGTGTTGGAGAGATCTTGATCGAGGGTCCCAGTATAGCTCGAGAGTATCTTGGCGACGAGCAAAGGACCAACATGTCTTTCATCAACCCGGAGTGGGTTGTCGAGTTCAACAACGGCACACCAGCTCGGAGGATGCACAAGACCGGAGATCTCGGAAAGTTCAACCGGGATGGCTCCATCTCGTATCTCGGCCGCAAAGACTTCCAGATCAAACTCCGAGGGCAGAGGGTTGAGCCGGGAGAAGTCGAGCATCATCTCAACGGCCTTCTCCCATCTGGCTCCCGTGCAGTAGTAGACGCAGTGACGCTTCCTGGGTCCAACAGCAAGTCGCTCGCCGCCTTTGTGGAATTTGACGGCCAAGGGGGTGCCGAGTCGAAGGCAGAGTTTGGCCATCTTGCTGATCAACTCAGAGCGCGGCTTTCCATTATCCTTCCCGCCTACATGGTGCCATCCAGCTTCATGCCAATCGACTCGATTCCTCTGGGACCGACGGGCAAGCTCGACAGAGGGCGACTGCGGGAGCACGCCTCGAAGCTCATGGCACCACCTGAAGTGCCCTCGTCCCAAGGAGAGACGATGCCAGACGGAAGCGCCCTCCGAGCCCATGAGAAGGTCGCGTTGAGCATCAGCAACAAGGTTGCCGACTTGCTCTCAGCCGGCGACCACCGACGCCACTCCTCTCTCCAGGGCAGCGACTTCAACCCCTTCCACGCCGGCATGGACTCGATCCAAGTCATTTCGCTTTCCACATTTGTACGAAAGACGTTCGGGGTCAGCCTGCCCATACAGAAGTACATGAACAGTTCGGCAACCATCAGAGACATTGCCCGGTGGATCGTTGACGACCGCAAAGTGTCCGAGGACGAAGCTGGGGTTGTCGATCTGCTGCAAGAGATTGAGATATACGACGGACCCCTCGCGGCACTGCCACTTCCCATGGCAGAGGAGGCAGAGAACCAGGAACAGAACACGCCGCACATTGTCCTGCTGACGGGCGCGACAGGGTTTCTCGGAAACCAGCTCCTGGCACAACTTCTGCAACGAGGAGACGTACGCAAGGTCGTTGCCTTGGTGCGAGGCGAGCACCCGGCGCACGCCGCCGAGAGGCTCCTCACGCTGGCCCGCGGCAGCAGCTGGTGGCGCGAGGACTACGCCAACCGCGTCGAAGTCTGGCACGGAGACCTGGCGCTGCCGCAACTCGGCCTCGGGGAAGCCCAGTGGAACAGGCTGACGGGCTCGAGTGTCGACGCCGAGGAGCCGGTCGACGCCGTGATCCACAACGGAGCGGTCGTCAACTGGACGGCGGACTACTCGGCCTTGACGGCGGCCAACATCACGTCGACCGTCAACCTCCTGACCGCCCTGACTGAGGCGGCGGCGGCGGCGGCGGCGTCGAGGCCGGTCCGCTTGACGTACGTCTCGGGCGGACACCTGTCGACATTGCCAGACGACGTGCAGGCCGTTGCGCGCGAACTGGAGACGTACCCTGCGTATAGCCAGACGAAATTCGTCGCAGAGGTGCTCGTGTCGCGGTATGCCGAGAGGGTTCTCGGAGCCGGTCACGGACGTCTTGTTTCCATCATCAAGCCCGGTTTGATTCTCGGCAGCTCCTCCGACGGCGTCTCGAACACGGACGACTTCCTTTGGCGCGTGACTGCCAGCGCGTTGGACGTCGGGCTGTTCAACGACGACGAAAGCGACCAGTGGATGGCCGCGGCCGGGGTCGATCTCGTCGCAGGAATAGTTCTCGACAGCTGCTTCAACGGGCGGTCGGGCGAAGATCCCCATCGTCATCATCATCACACCACCAGGAAGATCCTGACCGGGCTAACCATGAGCGACTACAGGAGCATCGTCGCCGAAGAGACCGGACGAGTGGCACGACCCACCGCAACGGGCGCGTGGCTACGCAGCGTGGGCGCCGACGTTCAGCGCGAGGGACCCTCCCACAGACTCTGGCCGGTGATGCATTTCCTCGAGGACAAGCGAGGCAAACTCGGCCGGCCGCTGGGAGCGATGACGGCGCAAGACCGGGCCGAGCACCAGGACAGCGTCAGGATGGCCCTGCGAGCGAGCTTGCGGTACCTGGTTGCCATCGGCTACATCAAGTCGAGCAGGCCGTCCAGTGTCGACGGCAACAGTGTATGCGACGTGGAGCTGGCCGTCCCTCGTCCTGTGGTGTTTTCCAGGACGCCGACAACCCCGACATGGAGCCATGAGCAGCACTCGAACCGGCTGGGATACAAAGACGGCTCGGGTTTGAAGTCGGGCGGCTCGTTGGTTGTCAGGCCACTGAGAACTCCAAGTCCTTTGTGACATGTCCACGGAGTAATACACGGTAAGTAGGTAGTGTTGCGAAGAGATTGCTTGGGGTGGAAACTGTCAAGGCGGAACGCGGTCCGAGAACCCCCAAACATGTCGGAGGGAATAACTTGTGATGCTATAGAGGGATAGCTGATTCGGGGGCCTCATGATGAGCGAAATCATTTGTATAATAGGCCGTCTTGGCATCAATTTAAGTTGGGTTCCGCTTCATAATTACCAGAGCTGCTATCCACACATACTTCAAACACTTGGTCGTGTGGTCACTGCGTGATGTAGGACGTAGAACTTACGCATGCTGTGTAGAGAGTAAAGTGGTGATTCTACTTTCTATCGCCGTTGCTGTCTAGTACACGAATCAACGAGAAAAGCTTCATCTTCATGTTGGAAGTTGTCTACGTGGGACGTCGTAGTGCAATCACGCGAGGCCCCCCAGCTGTGAAACCTTGGACAAACAAGCTCACTCTCTTTCATTCCCTTCGATTCAGTCTGCCCGTCATGTCCTTCGTCCAGGAATGCTGGGCCAGCAGAGTTTCGGCTACCAAATATGTTCCTGCGGATCATACCCAAAGGGCGTCCGTTCCCGACGGCAGCTCGTCAAATTGAAATCTTATTTTGCACATTGTACCCGCACCTTGAGGCGTATCGAGTCATGCCGAGACCATCACTCTGGACAGTTGGCCTCTCCATCTCATCGCAGTACGTAGTAGATGTGCTTCGGGAGATGGTGGTCCAGTTGCCGATACCAGGGTTACGGTCCGCACACGAGAGTCTTGATACTCGGATCGTCAAGATTATTCGGCAGCACATGCGGTCCTACAAGTAAGTGAGCACAAGTAGATAACTGGAAGTCCCCTATCAAGGCGTCTGTACACGTAGTCAGTGGCTCATACGCTCCTGGATGCAGCAGAAAGCCCAAAGGCGAATCGCGGCTTGTCCAAGCTGGTGGTCTAAGCCACTCGTCGACCGAATCGTCCCCATGAGGCCTGGAGAGAGACGTCGTCTTGCTGCGTACCTGTTGTAGAGCAAATCTAGATGAAACTGGGTGCTTCAGGAACGGAGCATCCGACGGGTTTCCAGTCCGATACAGGTAGCTGAGACTCTGCTGCCCTCTGGGTATCCTTTCTTTGCCTTGATCTATCCGACTTTGACTCGGTAGC
Source organism: Colletotrichum lindemuthianum (assembly GCA_001693025.2). Taxonomy (NCBI): domain Eukaryota; kingdom Fungi; phylum Ascomycota; class Sordariomycetes; order Glomerellales; family Glomerellaceae; genus Colletotrichum; species Colletotrichum lindemuthianum. The sequence continues at coordinate 17,797 of MASP02000157.1, read as the reverse complement.
TTAAGCTGCATCCACTGTAACACTTGGCACAACGCAGCTATCATAGTAAGTGTAAGCTACCCAGTCAAGGTCAAATAGACGAAGGCCGACGGAGATTCACCCGGAGTAATTTCACAATGTCCGCCCATGGGCCATGGCCGGCTCACAGCAGAGAAGGGAGAGCGTACACACGTACACGCAGGTTCAGTAACGAAATGACTGGGAAACGTCCTTCAGTTCAACACGGGGAGTTTTAAAACCGCAGGAAGACGAAATGCGTATAAAGAGCAAACAGCACGTCATCCACACTCGTCATCATCCCACCCATCATCGGTCTGAAGTCTACCATCGTCTTACATCTCAACTCCACAAACCTACCTACATCTGTCAACCAACCATCCGCACATCAGGCACCATGCAGCTCACCCTTGTCGTCGTCCTCGCCGCCGTCACGGCCGCTCTCGCCGCTCCCCAGCCTATTCCTCTGACCTCTTGCAGCCGCGAGAGGGTCAACCAATGCGTAATTGAGGTAGGCCAACTTCACCACTCGACGCTCGCTCACCTTGGCTTCGCGTCCCAACTAATCATTTCTCAAAAGTGCTCCCCCAAGCAGTACGACTGCTTCGACAACAACTGCCACTGCCAAGACTGAGCGGTTTTCTGTTGCATTTCTACTCTTTTTTACGCGAACGTGCTTTCATAACCTTCGACATTCTGTACCAACTTGATTGTACATTACCCACAAGAATAATTCCAAATCCTCCACGGCTTGACGCCATCTTGACACTGCCATACCCTCATCTGAAATTCTGAATCCTCCTTGATATGCCTTTGTAACAGACTCTCTCTCACAACTTGCTCTTCTCCGAGACGAGCGTGGACGCCTTGGGCAAGCTCTCCAGCAACCCCTTGTCGATATCCTCAACCGTCTTCAGCCCCGCCACGCTCATCGGTACATCGAAATCGGCCAGCAGGTCCCTCGCGAGTGCCTGACCCCTGCCTCGCCCCATGATGCTCAACCCCCAGATCCACAGCCTGCCCATGGCTATAGGTGTTTGGGATTTTTCTTTTCTTTTTGCAGTTGCGACTGCCGGGTGTTGAACGTGGAAACCTCGTCTTCGTTCAGCTTCCAAAAGTTCTCGCGCTGGTACAAGGCCCACGACGGCGTATCGCGCGGTTCTTGATGTGAGGTGAGTTCGGATCCGACACGCCAACAGCTCTCGTGGTGGATGGTGCGGATTTCTGGTTTTGGCAAATGTGCAATTAACTGCAGGTTTTATTATTCTGTTAAAAAAAGTATTACACTGTTGGTTACGCCATGCCGTAGGGCATGCGGTAACTGTACACGCTGCCATGTACATGGCGGCATGCCCTCCATAGCCCACTGGCTATGGGTATCTGGCACCCAGCGCCAGCCGTAGCCTAGCGGCGTAGCAATTAGTAAGCAATTGCCACACTATAGATCTAGAGCCTTACGTGGCGCCGTACGCTACGTAACGTAACAATAACAATAACGAATACCAGAATACCAGCTTGCATCCATATAACGAGATTATATATAGTGTGTAATTACCCTGACGATTAAACTAACACTAATCAGTAGTTAATATAACTATTATATTATTATACTGCAGATCAGTAAAACTTATTATACTAAAAGAAGTAATTATAAAACCTTACACCTGAGGTTTATATAAAGTGAAAGATCGTGAGATTATTACTTAGATACCTCAGATTCTTCCTATTTTAGGATCTTATTAGGAGCCTCTGAATATATACTAACTTCTTAAGGAGACTATTATTAAGGAGTTTAAATTTATACTCTCACCCTAATTAAGTTAGGATACTTCCTGCAGCTATACTGAGGAGTTTAAATTCATATCCTTATTATTACTAACTAGAGTATATTTAATAAATATAATAATTTTCCTTAAGTAATGCTAGACTTTTTAACGTTAGAGATTTATAGTATTTCTAATCTTAACCCCTTGAGAGACTTATATAACCTCTTGAAAACTTTTCTCCTATTTCTCTCTATATAGATTTAGCTAAATTAATAATCCTCCCTTATTCTATACTTCTCTAGTTTTTATAATAATATCTAAATTAACTCCTTTAGGTTAAATACTTACTTAAGATATTCTTATACTAATAATAACCTTACTTATAAGTATCTTTATACTAATAAAGATCTCACTTTATCTAAACTTAGAGTATTTCAGATAGATTTAGAAGATTAACTATAATTTTATTATAATAAATAGTATTAGTGAGATTAATATTTACTTAGGATACTAACTAACTTTTTACATCTAACTGGAGCTCTATAGCTAAAAACTATTTTAAATATTTCAGGATAATTTTATTAAATAGTTTAAAGTAATATAGTGACTAAGTAATATTAATATAATCTATTACTTCAGAAACTACCTTATTACCTATAGTATCAAAATTAAGCTGAATAGTAAATATCTCTACTTAATTTTACACTAAGTTACTTAGTAAAATAGTTTTACCCTATAAACCCTTCTAGAGATTAAGGATTTTTACTACTACTTTTCCTTATTAAGAGAGAACCTCTAAAAGTTTCCAGAGTAGTTAGATAACCTCACGATAACTAAATAGTATATCCTATTACCCTCCCGTGAGGCCTAACCTAAAGTTAAAAGCTTAGTATAAATAATATTCCTACTATAAGTAGTTAAAGAAAGATATTTACTACTAACTTAGCTAACCTAGATACTTATAGCCTAAGGTAAGAAACCTCTATTTTAACCCTCAGTCTCACTAGCTTTCTATTCCTCCGTATTAGAGTCTCTCTAATAGTAAGAGGACCACTAAAACTATAGTTAGTAGCTGCCTAGATAGTATAAATAACCTCTATAAACTAACTCTACTATCTTTTTCGATAATATATCCACTAAATATATTACAGACCTCACAAAGTTATATAATAAGACTATAAAGTATAGTAGAAACCTCTATAATATTCTTAAGTTAAAGATCTATATATTTTGAGATTACTACTTTAAACTTAATATCCTATAATATATATAGGTAGAACTCTTTTTAATTATACTTAAAAACAATATTCTTAAGTTTTACTTTAACTATTTAAGTAACCTAAGTATTAACTTTATATTTAACTAAATAGTCTAATAGGTTAAGAATTACTTTAAAAATAATAAGAATTAGTAACTTTACCTTTCTGACTAGTAAAATACTACTTTTTGAAGTATTATTACTAAGAATTCTAATAAAAATAAAAAGGAAGCCCTCAAGTTCCTAATCTCGAAGCTTACATATATCCAAAAAACCTTTTTTATTAAAATCTAGATAAATAACACCCTCCACCTCTAGCTTATAAATATATACTGCAGTATACCAGAGTGCTAATTAGCTCTCTTTAGTTCCACAGTAACCTCCCAGAATCTCTATAATTAGTTAAGATTCACTATAAGTAACACCTTATCAATCCAAAAGGCGCAATATATATAAGATAATAAAGATAACTACTAAAAGGTAGCTAGAAACTAATTTTAGACTGACCGTATATATAACTTACCTTAAGGTAACCCTCGAGACTATAGTTATACCTCCACACACATGCAGCCTCACGCTCCAGGTAGCTATTACCTACCTCTAATATCCACACGCAGCTATACTAATCAAAAGTGCTATATGTGTAGTAAACCTAGTTGTTAGTCTATAAGGTATACTCTTAAGGAGAGGTATATCTTATTTAATAAGTATAAGTTAACTACTAACCCTAAGGTATACTCTACAGCAGTATACTAAACCTTCCTTATAAGCTATGAAGGTGTTAATAGTCTTAATAATAATAACCTTAAGGCTGCATTAGAGGTTAATACTAATAAAGATATTATTATATAATACTAGATAGATATTAACTTTAAGGAGGGCTACTCTGCAGGATCTACCCTAGAGATATTTTTTATATTATTTTATAGTGAGAAGCTTATTACTCTAGATAGAGGTAAAATCACAAAAATCCTCTAAGATTAAGTAATAGTTTATATTCTTACTAAAAGTATCACTACTAGTAGTAAACTTACAGATAATACTATTACTCCTAATATTTCTGTATATATCTTTACGCTTGAGGGCTACTACTTAAGTATTATATTTTAAGGTATTTTACCTAACTTAGATACTACTAGCTTCTTAACTACAGAATACTCCCAGTTTACTATATTAAAATAGTTAGTTATCTCCTCTATTATTTTTATACCTCTATAAGGTAAATTAGTTATAATATACTTTAGAGAAACTATCTTTATTATAATATTTAGAATAGTTAATATATTTATGTTACTTAGTGTTATTATGTTTTATGTAGTCTTATGTGATATACCCTTCCTACTCTACTTTATAGATATAAATCGCCTTAGTATTATGTTCGATAATATCTGTAATGAGCTCCGCTAGGGTAAAAAGATTGTGTCTGTTGTTTGAAAATGGGGGTATCTATAGATACTTTTTGATAAGGAGAGAATAATTGCCTCTATATACTTTATAGAGATAGAAATATAGAGACTCTACCGCTATTTCGGACATTTAGTTATAATATACCTCTATAATATTCTTAATAAGGTGGGACACTCAGTTAAATAGTATACTCTTAAAGCTTTTAAGAGGTACTACTACTACTACTAAATATATAGTATAGCTTCCTCACGCTTCTAATTTACTATTTAGAATAATATTAACTTTAACTTTAAAATTATTATTAATATTATCTATATTAATAACTATAATATACTCTATATTATTAATACTACTATAATATTTAATATTACTTAATTTTTACTTAACTTATTAGTAAAGATAATATAAGAAGCTTTTAAGGTATATTAGATTAATATATACTAAAGTCCTCCGAATTTTATTATTATTAATATAAGTATAACTTTTTAATCTGAGGACTTTAAATCAGAAGTAAAAATTATAAGATTAATAGTTTATATTATACTTATTAAGATATATAATAATATCAGTAAAATAGAGTATTACTATATATTCTTCTACTATATATATGAGATTTACTATATAGAACTTCCTACTACCACTTAAGAAGTATCCCTTTAGGTAGTATATAAGATAATTAATAATATTACTAACCTGAATAGCTTTATATCTATATTACTTATCTTTAGAGTGTACCTACACCTCACGGAAGATTCAGCTTCCTCTCTAGATATTACTACCTAAGCTTAAGCTATATATAAGGCTATAGAGGAGGTTTACTATAAGTATACTAAATATACTATTAACACTACTTAGTAATATGTAATAATCTTAATATCTCTTATATAATAACCTTTCTACTTCAGACTCTTATATATATATAGTGAGAGAAAAAGAGCTAATAAGGACTATACTTTCTTATTACTACCTATAGTAAGATATATATTCTTAAGCTACCTTATAACCCTCGAGAGTTTTAATTAATAGCTATAAAATAGTATTTCAAAAGCGATAAACAAGAGATTAATAATAGTGTAGCTAGAACTATAGTTTCATAAGAATTAGTATTTATAGTTTTATATACTAACCTTCAGTTAGGTTAAGGATTTCTAAGTAACTTAATAATAAATAGAGGTTTACAATTCTATATAGTTATTCTAATTTTATCCATAACTATCCCTAAGGCTCTAAATATATAGCTAATACTTTATACTATCTCTATTATAGAAGATAATAATATTCTTCCTCCCTAAGTAGTTAGTAATTTACTATTTTAACCTTAAATATTTTAAACTAAACTAATACCTCTAAATTATATAACTTATAGGTATATAATTAGTTTACTACCTCTAAAGTTTAAATAAGAAGCTTATTTTATAGTATACCTTATAATTAAGAAGTAATTAAATCTAGTATTCTTACTTACCCTCTATATAAAAGGTGTAATTATAATATCTAACTTACTATTTAAAAAGTTAATTAAAAAAGAGGTTAAGAGTATTATTAATAATAATATTATAAAAATTATCTAATATAATTCTATCCTCTATAAGGGCTATAAACACTTTAAGTTTTATATTATTAATAAGATTAAGAATAAGGATACTAATAAAGTATATAAGAAGTTGAGACTTATAATTTAAGGCTTTAGAGACTATAGTAAGTTCGAGATTTTGATGTAATTGCTAACGATCTAATAAAGTAGCTAATAATTAATTTTAGCTATAATTCTAACCCTCCTTAAATATAAAAGTATAATAATATAATTTTATAATATTATTTAAGTTTACACTTAAGTTAAAATAAAGCTTATAAGGTATATTATAGCTAATTTATTTTTATATCTTAAAGGGTAGTATTCTCTAGACTCTATAATAATTATTATTAAGTTACTCTATAGTCTCACTGAGGCTGGAACCTACTAGTAGGTAACTTACTCTATATACTATAAGGAGTAGTTACAAATAGAAACTTTAATGTATAACTTATACTTCTTTATCTTACATACTTAAAATAATACTTTCAGCCTTATTAGTATATAAACTAATAATATTTTTAGCCTTTCTGATATGGTATTCTCTCACTGAGAGGATAAGAAGCTTAAAAAAGCTTTATTTAAGGTGAAGCTTAAAATTATGCTTTTGGAGACTATGCTCCTCGTATTTAATAGAGGTATTCTATTGCTCTATAGTGATTACCTCTGCTTATGCTAAAAGCACTAAGGGTAAAAGCTGGCTCTTATTAATATATATATTATACTTAAGGTACTTAAGAAGGTATATATTAAATAATATATATATAGTATATATCTTACTTCTATATACTAACTAGAGGCTCTATTTAACCTCTTATATACAGTATAAAAGTAATAACTCTTAAGTAATAATACTGCTATATTTAATAAATAGCTTAAGTGGTAAATAGAGTATCTTAACTAAAGTCTTAACTTTATACTACTTAACCTCTCTAAGGTATATTTTTACGTTTTTATTAATAGCTTTTTTACTAATAATATTAATTTCTTATTTTAATTAGGATTTATAATAATCTTAAGTTAAGAGACTATAATTAGTAATAGTTAGTTTAACTTCTATAGTAATTTTATATACTACTTATCTACTAAAAGTAAGAAAGTTATTAGGAGTATACTTACTTTAGAAATCTATACTATAGTAATTAATATAAACTTTATCTATACTATAGCTATATTACTTAAGAAGATTCTTAACTACTAAAAACTTCCTTACATCCTAACTATTATATATACTAACTTATACTTACTTTATAAGTATCTTATAAAGTTTAGTATTACTAAAGAGAAGCGTCTGATAATTAATATTATAGTGTTAAGATAGTTATATAAATACTGTAAGCTCTATAAGATACAGTAGATCAATAGAGATAATAATATTACTGATACTTTCACGAAGGGTATTCTAAACTACGCCCTCGAGAGATTTATTAATTTAAACTATATAACCGTTCGAATAGAGAGATAAGTAACTTAAGTAAAGTAGATAAATAAGTATTCAGATGTTATTTAGGTAAAGGGTGTAGATCGTAAAAGGTACTATTTTTCGTGTAAATAGATAGTGTGATAAGCCTGAGCCTCAGCTGTAGGCTTCAGTTGTTATATAAGCAGCATGCACGTACAGACTGTAAGCCTACATCTGCAGCGCCAGACTTAGGAATAGTAGCAGCACACACAGAATTCACACACTATACTACCCTACACAATCTGGAGTACTACTTTTGCGATTGAGGCGCTATTTACACTGTAGATCTGCAAATATAACGCTCTTAATTTGATATATTTTTCTAGATTTTTCCCCCTATTTTCTATTACCGAAGGATTAAGCTTAGGGGAGGTTATTTTATTTTATTTATTTAGTTATTCCAGCCTAAGCGGCTGACGCCTATTTTAATAGTACCTAGAGGTAGATATATCTCTTCTTAGTTCCTTACGGATCAGGATAAGGAGGCACTCTTATACTATCTTAGATAAATTAAAGTTAAAAATCACAATATAATATATTATTTTAACTAGCTAGATAATACTAAGAACCTTAAGACTTACAGATAAAACTTTTTAAGTTCTATATAGTTATAATAAACTTATTTATAGACCTAATACTAATAAATAGTAAAGAATAATAGCTATATTCTAACTGTAAATTAGTAGGAATATAAAAAACTCTAAAAGTAATATAGAGAACTTAAAAATATATCTATCTTTTTTTTACGAAAATAGAGTAAAGCTCCTAATTTAGTCTAGAAAATAGTATCTAATTTATAACAATATAATAAAGAAGATAAAGAAGAACTATACATAAAATCAGAAAATCCAGAATAGCTTATTAAGCTGAAAGGAGTCTCATAAGACTGATAAGTCTGATAAAGTTACTTTACTTAACCTTTATTAAGAAGTAGCAAAATAATATAAAAAGAAATAAGTTAATAAGGAAATAAATTACTTATAAGATAGAAAAACTTACAGAAAGATAATAAAAATATTATATAATATATTATAACTAAAAAGTAGTAAAATAGGGAAAATTATAAAAAATATAAACTTATACTACTAATATTAAAATCTAAAAGAGAAGAATAAATTCGCAGGTCTAACTCTATATAAGAGTTAGGATAGAGCACTTAGGGGAGCCTAGAGAGAAAACACCAAAAAAATTAACCCTAATTGAAACAGCTACTCTTTTATATAATATTAAAATTTACTTTATTACTATATACTAATAATTAAAAAATAACTAAAAATATAATATTTACTATAATAACTACCAAATAGTTAAACACTAACAAGGAGAAGACTCCCAAACTTCCCCAGCTAACTATTACTAATCTGTCTTTTAATAACCTAGCTTTTAAGAAAATCTAACCCTATATAATAAACACTCCAGAGGAATTAAGTAATACCTCTTTATCTAACTATAATACAGACTAAAACTATCAAGCATCTACTCTTAAGATCTCCAACACTTTATTTAACTATCTAATAACTATAGGGGATTTCATAATACTCTCTAAGTTTCAATCCGCCCAGCTAACAATAACAAAGATAATTCCTTAGTTTAAGAATACCCCCAAGTTTATAAGTAATAATATTTCTAACTTTCTAGATAATTATAAAACTATATCTAAAATATCATACAAACTAGAGTGTAAGATAGTTACTAAAGTCTCCTTTTACTACAGCACGCAACACAGGCACACTATTAAAGTTATAATAGCCAACAAGTATACTTAGTAGGCAGTTAGGAATACCCTAATAAGTATCTATAATATTACAGACCCTACAGCCAGCTATAACCCTAATAAGGAACTTCACACTATAAGCTATAGTACTAATCTAGCTTCTAATAACTTATCTAGAGTAGTTAACTACCTAACTACTATAAATAACCTTCAAGAGAGAGCAAGAATCTATAGGGATATTATTTTACCTAATACTAATCTTATCTATATCTCTCTATACTAACTCCCACTTTAATCTCTTAAGGAGATTACTAGGGACCTTCACTATAAGATCCCTCAGCTAGTTAAGATATCTTAGTATTCTTTTAAGTATTTACTAGCCTAATAGGTAGGTAACTAGACCCTCCTTAAATAATTAACTAGTTAGCTAACTTCTATAGGAACTTTAGTAGCTTCTATAAGTATAGCTTTCCAGTCTAAAGTTATAAAAACTACTAAAAAAGTTAATATAGTTACAGATAAACTTAATCCTAATAGTAAGTAGCTTTTAAGTTAGTTTAAAGACTTAAGTTTTAACTAGATAATTATTACTAAGATAGAAGCTAGCTTATAAAAACTTATAGATAGTTTTAGAGAGGTTTAGAGTTTAGTAGTAGAATTATATATTATTAAGCTAAGTAACTATAATAGTTATATAGTTTATATTATAGATTTAGTAGTTTAGTATAATAGAGGCTATAGAGGTTAGCTTTATAGGAGAGGAAGAGGTAGGTTTTAAAATTAACTTAATTATTAAAATAATAAATATTAAGATTAATTTATATTAACTACTTCCATATTATATTACTAATATAGAATAAATAGCTACTAGAGGTTTATATACTAATAGCTGTTATAGTATACTTCTAAAGGTATCTACTATTTTAATATACTTAACTACTACTATTATATTAGGTAGATCTACCAGAACCTAGAAAGAATTAAAAGTAATATTATTTTTAATAGATAAATTAGTAATTAGCTTAACTATAAGATAGTTTTTCTCTTTATTACTAAGAGGTTTCAGTAGTTCCTAGTAGCTTTAGTGGTATTAGTTTATAAGTAAACTTAGTTTACTAACTTCCAGAGCCTACTATAATAATATATCTAGAGTGAAGCATAATAATAGTTTACTACTACTAGATTTTAGGATAAGCATTAGACTGCTTAGGTTTAGTTAATAATATCTATCTTTATAAAAATCCTGCAGAAAAACTTACTAGCGTTAGAGAGGAGGGGAAGCTAGATAGAAGATATTTATATAGTTCTGGATATTATAGTGGTTAGTCTTACGCCAGTAGAGTATATTAGCATAGTTTTAGAGAAGATTCTAGAGAGAATAGCTTCTAAGGAGGTTAGAATAGTGGAGAGGATAAAGCTAACTAATAATCACTATTTACTATATAACTTACGTAAGCTAAAGACTACCATATTTACAAACCCAATCACTATACATTATAAGCCTGTAACTATGCAGATATTCAAGGGCGTGAGAGTAACAGAGCTTATATCTAATAATAAGGAGATACTACCTAATACAGAGAAGCTACCTTACTAGCAGCCTACTTAGAAAGCTAGTAAGGATAAAACCTCTATATTTATAATTCTAATTAGTAAAGAGAACTAAAACCTTATATACTATATCTATTATAAGAAGGTTAGTAGGTAAGTTTCAGTTCCCAAGAAACTACTTTACTATAATTAGTCTGTATATACTTAGGTTAGCTATAAGTATATAAAAATAGTTATAAATAACTACCTTAACGATAAAGAGACTCAGGATATCTTTCTTTCTGTAGATAAGGATTTTGTGGGATTTTATAATAAAGTTGGAAAGTAGAGTCAGGTAATCTGTAAGTAGATAGAGCACTAGAATCGCAAGCACGCTAAGCCATAAGCAGCAATAGCTTCTCTGCTCTCTAGAACACCTAGCAACACAAGAAGGATATATTCATAAACCTAACTTAGTAATATTATTCAGAGTTATAGTGTGGATATTAAGATAGTAAGCTCCATAGTTAAAATCATCTCTATAGTGGACTGGACGACAATAACCCTAGTGATAATATATAACTTTATTATAACGTATTTCTAGATTAACATTTAATTTACAGACCCAGTAAGCCTGAAAGTCTGTAGAATTATTAATATAAGCTTTATAATTAATATTATTTTAGAGGAGTATATATAGGTAGCTAATCTGTAGTCCCGCATAACTCTAATAAGACTAAGTCTCTATAGTATTACTAATATTAGTCGCATAACTGATTTTGCTGGAGTAATAATAGAGGATATTTAATTAGGTGACTACTATATCTCTAATATAGAATTTTTCATCATACCTAAAGGTTACACCACGAAGGATTTAGTTTTAGATACTCTATTTATTATTAAAACCAGAATAATACTAAACTACACTCTAAACTAAATTGTAGGTATACTTTAGTCTGGGAATAATAAGCTAAACATCCTACTGTCATTCTATATACTTAACTTAACAGTGAAGTTCCACAATATTATTATAGATATAGGCAGTTTTAACTAGATTTAAAAAGTATGTAGCCTTTCTCTTCCTACAGAGAAGAAAAACTAGTAGCCTCTACTGACAACCTTATATCAGCAGATAGCTATTCTTTTGCGGGAAGAGATAGTTAACGTAAGGAAGAGGAGGAGGAAGAGTTAGATATACTACTACCTAGCTTTAATTCAGATTTTACGGATTTTACGCTATAGCTGCGGGACTAAATACCAGAAGAAGTCTAGATATAACTAGATAATAACAAAAAGGTTATTATAGTAATTAATAACTTGGAGAAGGAGTTTTAAGAAATTTTAGAAGTTTCAGTTTACTAAGTTATAAAGCTGAAGGTCTAGAAAATTTACTATATTATTATATCTCTTAGAAAATATAGTCTAGACTGCCTATTCTATAATAGGAAGTATCCCTATAGTTTTTACAGACCTAAACTATCAGTATAGTAAGCTTTAGCAAGAGGGAAGAAAAGTTAGAAAAACTTACACTATAGAAGCTAGGAAGTAGTAGTAACGCTAGATATTATATTTAATAACTAGGAGGAGAGCTCCCCAGGCGCAACTGAATATATAGTAATAATAAATATATAAGGAGGATCAGTTAAGAATATTAATATAATATATAAGATAAAAAATAAGAAGATCAACCTGGTTAATAATATACTATCTAATAGGATAATTCTAGAGGGTAACCTTAAATAGAAGCTGAAAGTGTAAGTAGAAATAGAGAAAATTATCAAGAACAGTCCTAAGAGATAATTTACAGATATAATTATACTAAAGTTTTCAAAGATTAATATTAAGAAACGTCTAATTTTAGAATATCTAAATAAAATTATAGATTCAGTAAGTCACTTACGTAAGCTGGAGAAAAAACTTCTAGTAGAAATCCTGAAAGTATAAGAGTAAAATCTAACTTATAACTTTAGTTATTATAGTAAGCTACTTAAGTTAGTAGTATCGCTACAGATAATTAAGACTATCCCACATAAAGTATAGTAAGTAAGATCTATCCTAATCCCTAAAAGACTAATTAAAAATATTATTAAGATCCTTAGAGTTTATATTCAGAATAGGATTCTGGAGTATAGTTATACTATATACTAAAATCCTTTCTTTCTTATCAGGAAGAAGGATAGTAAAATAAGACTTATCAACTCAGCCATAAAGATTAATAATATTATAATTTAAGATATAGAGTTACTACCTAAGGCAGATAAGTTTTCAGAAGATTTCAGTATATATAAGCTTTTATTTCTTTTTAATATTTTCTCAGGTTATAATCAGATCCCTCTTAATTTAAAGAGTAGAAACTTAACTATATTTACAACCCTATTAGGTCTACTAAGATACTATATTTTACCTATAGGAGATACTAACTTTATTACTCAGTTTATAAAGATTATAATAAGGATTCTCTATAACTTAATTCCTAAATATTATAAAGCTTTCCTAGATAATATAGTAATCAAAAAGCTAATAACGACATATAACAGAAAAGACAACCTATATTACCTAAATATTCGCAGGTATATTCTAGAGTATATTCAGAATATTAATAAGGTTCTAGTGAATATTAAACTTACTAGCTACATTATTATAGTAGCTAAGTTACAGTAAGTATAGGAAACTGTCACTATTATAAACTATATCTATAGGATATATAGCTGACAGCCTGAAGAGTCTAAAATCACTAAAATCAAGAAGTAGAAAATATACTATAATATCTCTAAAGTCTATTTATTCTTAGATATTACTACTTTCTATCAGGTTTAGATAAAAGACTACTCTACTATTATCTAGCTACTTAATAACTTACTTAAGAAAAATATCTTTTTCTAATAGCTTAACCCTCAGAAGACAGTAATAAGCTAGCTATAAGATAAACTTTACAGCACTCCTATACTTATTTCTATTAACTACAGCTAAGAGGGAGGCTAGATCTATCTAGTAGTAAATACCAGCAGAACCAGCTGGAATGCAGTTTTTAGATAATTTGTTAAACAGAAGAAAGCTATTACCTACTATAAGAGTGGTTTATTTACAAGCCTGAAGCTTAATTACAACATAGGAAAGAAAGAGCTTCAGGGTATATTAAAAACCTTAAAGCAAGTTCGCAACTATCTATACAGCTAGCATTTTTTGCTGGAAATAGATATGAAGACGCTTGGCTTAGCTTAACAGTATAGCTTCAGATCTTCCAAAAGTCCTTATTATTCACTAGATATCTTAAATATAAATATTCAACTTTAAAGTCTATCATATCAGCAGAATAGTAAACTCAGTAATTAATAGGTTATCTCAGAAACCCTCCAGGCTCTCTAATAAAGTTAACAATATAGAAGAAGAGGATATTAATAACTAGATTAATAAGTAAATTTTCTTTACAGATATAAGCATTTAAGCTTTCTTTAATAGAGCTTACTCCCTTAGCGACAGGTAATATATTGAGGAGGTTTTCAATATAGATATCACCCTAGTCACTAGTAGTAATACAGACCTGGAACTGATACTCCCTGGCGCTATACTGAACAATTTACAGACCTGGTTATATAAATCTCGGCAGATTACTTACTACTTAGTAACTCTAAAAAAGCTACCTAGCATTAACCTAACCCATTTCAGAGCCTTCAGGCATAAAGTATTAACTTTTCAACTACGCAATCAACTACTCTTCACTAGAGCCACCCCACACAAACTAACACTATAGTAAGTAAAAAATAATCCCACAATTTATCAGAAGCTTATTACTGTAGTATATAATAAAGGTAGGTATTATAGCTGAGAAGTAGTCTTTTACAGACTGGCTAACTAATACTACTAGATAGATATATATAGAAAGGTCTACAAAGCAGTAAAGTATTATCCAGACTGTTAATTACGTTAAGCCTAATATACTAGCAACTTTTATAGCTTCATAACTCTATAAAAGCATCTATTCAGCTATATTAACCTAGATATCTAGAGAGTAGGTAGATAGTATCTTATTAAAACTAGAGATACTTTTATAAGATAGCTAGAAATATAATAACTAAACAGAGTAACATTAAAAACTATTATAAAATTCCTATAGGAAGAAGTTATTATATGATATAGTCTCTATAGTATACTTATTATTAATAGCAGCCCTAAGAATAAGTAACACATTATTGAATTTAATAAGTAGTATAATATAAAGTGATAGGTTACCTCTGCCTACAACCTATAAACTAACAGAGTTATTAAAGTTAGTTACTAGCTGATTACCTATACTTTATCAGTATAGATAGCAGGAAATAGTAATAAAGACTCTTACTCCCTACTACCTACAATGCTGTTTATAGATCAGACAACAGTTTAAATCTTAATAAAGTATATCCCCTTCTACCTTAAGTATAAATATAAAGAAATTATACTAATTAAGATACTAATATCTATATAGAGGGTTTTAAACTAAGTATTAGTATAAATAAAGGAGTATTACAGGCTATATTTAGATATCCAGCCAGAACTATACCTAGGCATCCGAAGCCAACCCCCTCCCTCGGGTGGAGCCCCAGTGGGCCCTATATAGCACTATATATGCAGACTTTTCTATATACTTATAAAAATTTCTTTTTTACTCCTTAGTTCTAAATAAATAATATTTTATACTACTTTCTAGTTAAATAAGTTTAGATCTAACTTTTTATATATTTAGAACTTAGTTTTATTTACTATATAGATAATATTAGATAGAGTGTAGCTCCCTACTGGTTAAGTATATAATCTAGTTAAGTATAGCTTCTAGGATATAATACTGTATAATAAGTAACTAATATAAAGAATAATAGAGAGTATTAAAGCCCCCTAGGATACTCCTATAGGTAGTAACCTTATAAGTGAACTACTTTAGTAGTAGTTATAGTATATTTTAAGTTCTCTCTACTAGAGGATTAATAAGTTTTTATATAAGTTAGTGAAATGAGATGCTATAATAAGTAGTGACCCCCAGGTGGCTACTGTAATAAACACTTCTAGCTTACATTAGGATACTTTAGTAACCTCCAGAATAACGTCTATTAGGATAATAGCTTTTAGAGTTAATAATATTACTATATTCCTATTAGTAGCTAACTACTAGAGGAAGCTTCTTTCCTTACCCCTAAAGTTTTTAAGTAAGTAGAAGGAATATTAAATGTGGATCTAATAGATAAAAGCTAAGCTTAAGATTAACTATTATTTCTTTAATAGTAATTAGGAATATTAATATCTAATTTACTTTTATTTAGACTCTAGTCTTCAGTAGGTAGTTAAAACCTTCTATATAGTAAGAAAGCTGGAGAATTCCTATAATCTAAATAATTTTATAAGTTATCTAGATAGAACTTATCTGGATCCTAATAGCTAACCTTATATTATTATTTAGCTATAAAGCTTCAGATAGAAGGAAAATAAATATCTAACTACCTTTCTATTTTAATTTAAAAAGACTCTAGTTAATACTAAAAGATATATATAATTAGATATAGTTCAGATCTCCCTATTAGAGACTATCTTACTCCCCCACTTTAAGAAGCTACTTATTATAATTAACCTTCCTATAGAGTATAAACTTTAGTTATCTAAAGTTTAAAATTATGAAAAGCTGGATCTAAGTTTATTTAACTGGAAGGTAGCGCAAAATACTGTTTATTTAGAACTAAGGAGTAAAAGAGAAACTTTCACGAATGCGTAGAAAAGTCTGCATATATAATGCTATATAGAGCTTACTGGGGCCCCACCTGAGGGAGGAGGTTAGCTTCAGATACCTAAGTATAGTTCTGGCTGGACATCCAGGCATAGCCTGTAATATTACCTCCCTCCTTCCTAACTGCCGCCCGGCTGGAGGCTGTAGGCTGGGTCTCTATTATTATCTGCAATTAGTCTATATATTACTTTATATTACTCCAGGGCTACTATATTTATAATAGTATTAATAAGCTTCTATATAGAGTTTATATACTCTTCCTATTTAATAAAAGCTTCTTATTAGTATCTTCTCTCCACTTAGTATATCCTTACAGTAAGAATACTTTCAACTAGCTATTTGACCTCCCTATTATTATCCACTAGTAATGGCAGCTAGCTATTAACTATAACCTATCCAGGCAGTAAATCAGTAGCAGCTCTCTAAAGTAAATCTATATAGAACTATAAGTAAATAGACCCTAAGGTATCTAACTCTATAATATATAGCAAGAAGATCTTCACTACTATATACTTATAATGCAGCTAAGCTAGCTTTCAGCTTAACCTTAGTAACTTATAGTTAGATATATTTAACTATACCTTATTACTAACTTAATATTAATCTATAGGAGACTAAGTTTTATTTATTTAGGCTTCTAACTTCTACTAAGTAGCAGCTATCTCTATATAAATATATATTATTACTAATTATATTCTCTTAACTAGCTAGTAGGCTATAGCCTCACTACTATTAGGTAGTTCTACATACTCCTTAGTGATTAGAATAAAGTTAATATAATACTTATAATCTATAAAGAAAGATATAATCCCTATTACACTATACTGCCAGTTACGGAGGGCTAACTACATAATAAGCAGCAGGTTACTCTAGTTATCCTAAAACCAGCAGGTGAATACCCTCAAAACTACTTAAATCTCCTAGTTATACTATTCTATAATCCTATTAGTCTGTAAGTAGTAATTAATACTTAGCAGGCATGTAACACCTATTAACCTATAGAACTCCTTCCAGAAGTAACTCACCCAGTTAGACCCTCTATCACTCACAATAGAGTATAGCATTCTATAGAACCTATAGTGGCAACTGAGAAACTACTAAGCACATACCTCCACCTCCATTATATCTATCTCCTCTAATATAGAAGCTTTACCTAGTTGATTAATAATAACCTAGAGGTAACAGCTACCTTATCCTTTTATAAGAAGCAAGTTAGTAATAAAGTCTATTAATAGATTAGAGTGTAACTAGTTAGATACTAGTAGGAGCTTTAGGAATCCTTTCTTAGCCTGCCTCTAAATATAAATACTTCTATATATATTATAGTTATATATAAATTAG
>MASP02000156.1:285961-335083 GCA_001693025.2 Colletotrichum lindemuthianum | reverse complement strand
AATACAAAATACAAATACAAAATACAAATACAAAATACAAATACAAAATACAAATACAAATACAAATACATTACATATATTTGTAATATATTTGTATTTTTCCAAAATACATGTATTTGTAATAGAAATACAAATACATATATTTGTATTCCTATTTTTTGTAATTAAATACAAATTACATTTACATTTTAAATTAATTAATATAATACGTTTTTACTAGGTATAAATATTGTATAGATAGTTTGAATTATTTTATTAAACTTTAATACTATACTTTTTACAGTCGTAAAATACTATAAATTACTAGAATATTCTATAATATATTATATATAGTAAATATATTTTTATATAAGTATATATATTAGTATAGTACTAAACAGTATTTTCACTATACTACTTAATATATAAGATAAGGTATAGTATATATATAATATCTAGATTTTAATAAAGTAATATATTACTACTATAGTAGATAAAGATTTAAATTATCTATATAAAATATTACTATTAATCTTTTTTATTATTTAACTTTAAGAATACGTTTAATATTATAGAAATTAGCTATAAGTAAAAAGTATTAAGTTTTAGAATACTAGACTTTCGCTATATAAAAAACTAATTTAAACCTTATATAATATATAAAATCTGTAATTTGTATTTAAATACAAAAAATACAAATACATTATATGTATTTGTATTTGTAATATATTTCTTTTTCGAAAAATACATATACAAATACATGTATTTGTATTTTTTGTAATTGTGGAGAAAATACAAATACATGTATTTGTATTTGCTGTATTTGTATGTTTGAAATACTCTGTTAAAGATAATACTAATACTTTTCAAGGATTTAAATATTTATAAGAACTTTATAAGCTATCTGGATTTACTAATAAGTGTTTAACTTATAAAACGTTTTTTGAATATTACTTTGGGTGATTTCAGTAATATAAATAATTTCTGAATAAAATTAAAGAATTCAAGAATAATTTATTCTATAATTATTTACAGTTACCTGAGGGTAATTATAGTCTATATTTTATATAGCTAAAACTCTCATTATAAAGGCTTCATTACTTCTATAACTTAGAACCTTAAGGTTAATAAAAAAGCTTATATTATAAATCTTTATTCTTTAATTTATTAAATACATCTAGAAGAAAAGATAATAATACTTCAGCTAGTTATACTAGAGGAATTCAGAAAAAGAAGGATTTCAAAGTTACTAAAAGGCTATATAAAAAACAAAGAGAAATATTTTACAGAAATCATAAGAAAAGAAGTTATATAGAGGAAAATTATACCTACTTTCACCCGGGAAAAGCTTCCAGTGGATGGAGAATATACTAACTAATAATAAGGTAATAATATCAGAGAAATGGGAAAATGATAATTTTGAATATATTAATATTACTACCTCAAATAACGGAAGAATCGAAAAGGTAAAACATAAGATGTTCAATAAAGAAAAAGAAATAAAATCTAAAGCATTTATCTCTGAAAACTTAAATATTAATCTTTTTTCTAAAGAAGATAAATAACGTTTTGAAAATATAAGAATTATCTAAAGAAACCTAAAGAAAAGTAATAATAATAATAATAGACTCTGGATTTATTAATAAATTAATAGATTTCTAGAGATTCTGGACACTTAGTAAAGGAAACAAACTATACAAATATTCATTTTTACCTAAATACTGCTACTACTATATATATAGTTAAGAATAAATCTATTTTATCTAATATTAAATCTATAAAGAAAAAGATTAAGATAGCAAACATTATATAGTATATAGCTAAAATAGTAGAAGATCTTAAAATATCTCTAAAAATAAAAGCTTTTATATTAAAAGAGGTCTATTATATTCCAGACTTAGAAATTAATTTATTATCTCAAACTAAGCTTAAACTTATAGATTAAGTATTAATAATTTGGAAGAAACTACTTCTCTATAATATAATAACTAACTCTACTTTATTAGTAGAACTTAAGAGAAATAATCTATATACATTTAATATTTCTATCTTATAAAGGAAATTTCTTCCTATAACTTGTATTTTAGAAAGCATTCTGCTTTTATATTCCCAATTAGATTATACTAATATAAAAGCTATAACTAGTTTCAAGAATAATACTTTAAATCTATCTAATACAAATTAAACAGATAAACTATCTATTTATGAAGCCTACATAAAAGAAAGCTTTACTAATAATATAAATAAGATAAATTAAAAACAGAAATAAAGTCTTCAGTATCTAGATTATATCAATTCAAATTTATATAAATTTATGAATTCTATACTATATAATGAATATAATAGATTTACTTTATTTATCAATACATTAATAAGATTTACTTAGAAATCTATATTAAAACCTAAATCTACTAAAGGAGTTTCTAAAAACTTTCTTAAATTAAAAAAGGTAGTAAATAATAATAATGATACCAGAAAGATAAAAGAATTTAATACTAATAGTAAGAATATATTCTCCAATACAAGAATAAAGAATATTTATAGTTATTCTGATATTATTTATAATATTTAAGCTTTTTATACTTATAAACTTAAGGTTTCAATAAAAACGATTATAAAAACTATAGTAAATGAAATCAGAATTCTTATATATTATTTAAACTTACCTTATCATTTATAGGAAAATACTTTATTAGCTTCTCTCTATATATATATATATATATATATAATAGAATACCTTATAGTTCTATGAGTTTTAAACCTTCCTATAAGTTAAAAGCTAAAGTAAAAGCTAATATTAATAATATTAAAATATAAGACAGTCTCTACTATTATAAAACATAAAGATTCTCATACTAGAAAACTAAGTACTAGAGGTTATAAAGAAGCCATTATAGCTTATAGAAATAATATCTATAGAATTTGGAATTTTAATAAAAAGAAAGCTATTTAGTCTGAGGATATAAAAGTCCTAGAAAATAGTTTTAATACTTCAGGAAAAGAGTTACCTTTATTTATTAATTTAGATATAATTTCTGAAAGATCTAGGTAACCTAATTAAGATCATTTCTATTTCTAATATAGATCTCAACAAATGTAATAATAATAAAAACTCTTTAGTGAATCTAAATACTGATATTCAAATAGATTCGGATTTTATTACTAAGAATATAAATATTATAAATAACAATAATAATTCAGAACTAAATATAGAAAGTAATAATAATATTCAGGGAAAATCCAACCTATATATTAATTTACCTTCTATAATAGATAAAGCTAAGAAGAACTATAAAGAATATAAAGAAAGTATTCTATTTACTATTTTAGACTATTTAAGTTTAAAGAGTTATATAAAGTTATATAAAAATACTAAAACGAATAATTAAACTTCTTATATTTTATTTGTAAAGAAAGTAGAGGAAACTATCTTCTTTATTCAAGTAATTTAATTCCCTAAATAAAGAAACTAAATTCTAGCTATAGTAAAAGAAATTAAATGAAGGAAATCTATAAATAGTTACAAAATTATATCTCTATCTGCTATTAATATTAAATATATTAATATACTAGATGGTAAATAAGTTTATAAATTAAATATAAATAATATAATAAAAGAAGGTATATATAAAGCTAAATAGATAACTTAAAGCTATAATTAATACTTAGATATTAATTATGTAGAAACCTTTAGTATTATCTATAAGCCTGAAAGTTAAAAATGTATTATTATTGTTAGGAGCTACGTCCGAATGTCCAGCCAGGGCTATGCCCAGGCATCTGAAGCTAACCCCCTCGCCTAAGTGGGGCCCCGGTGGGCTCTTTATAATATCATAAATATAGACTTTTCCATACATTTATAAAGTCTTCTCTTTTACTCCTTAGTTTTAAATAAATAGTATTTTGCGCCACCTTCCGGTTGAATAAGCTCAGGTCCAGCCCTTTATATTATTCTATCTATTCGTTTAGGTTGGCTTTTAACTTAATAGAGTATTACTCTAGCTTTTATATATACTAACGTTAATGACTATATATATTTATTTACCAACTGGTGTTTATGTTAATATACAAAAGAATTCTTTAGAATTCAATATAAATATAAATATAAGTATATATGAAAATAATGGAAACTAAACTTGTATTTATTCATTAAATAAAGTTTTATATAGTTCAAAAGTAAACTTCTAGAGTTTAGTATAATTATCCAAAAATACTCTTTATTCTTTAGAATTTATTATTTCTCCTCAAAATAAAGCGGTTTTTAGTTTAAATACAAAGTTTTATATAGCTATTTTAACTTACTATATAGATAATATATTACTGGTTGCTATAAATTGAAAAACAGCTTACTTTATATATAATTCTCTAAAAGATAAAATAGAAATATTGAATTTAGGAGAACTGTCTAATATTTCGATTATAATTTAAGTATAAATTAAAAGGAAAGAATAGTTACAATTTATCAAAATAAATATACTAAGAAAATGATTAAGAAATATAATAAGGAAGATATAAATATATTGAAGATCCCTAAAAAAAGAAATCTTAAATTATTTCTAAATATAAATATAACTATAAAAGCTAAGGTTTTAGATTTTCAGAAAGAAATACAAGCTTTATTATATTTAGCATTAAAGACCAGACCTAATATTACCTTTATAGTTACAACTTATGCAGAATTCACTTATAACTTTAATAAAAATTATTTTTAGGCCTTAATTATATTTGGGGTTATTTGAATAATAATAAACGTTATAATATTACCTATAATTATAAACGTCTATTTTAACAGAAGATATAATAGAATTTATATATTGAAATGAGGTAGGAGATCTTAATAATGAGAAGTTTATTTTAATCCATATTTTCTATTTAGAAGGAAGCAATAATATTAAAGGTTTTTCTTCTATAAAATAAAATAAAGTAGCTTTATCTATGTATAAAGTTAAGTATATAACTTTATTAGTTACTTCTAAAAAATCTTTATATTTATTTGATTACTATAAGTCTATAAATATAAAATTGGACTTTTCTAGAATAAATAAACTAGACGTCTATATAGATAGTCTATTTATACAAAAACCAGCTGAAGATTCTTACATTTATATAAAAGTAAAATATATTATTTCCAAATTTCACTTTTTAAGAAATCTAATTAGAGATAAGAAGATATTTCTTTTTTTTATAAACATAGAAAATAATATAGCTAATGTTTTAACTAAACTTTTAGACTCTTTAAAATTTAAGTAAGTTTTATCTAAATCTTAAGAAGAAATATCTTATAAACAATTATAAGTCTTTTCTTTTGTATCTTTATAGTTTTAGGTTCTTAGATTTTAATCTTTATTCTTTTTACTTTTTAAAGGTTTTGGAGTTTTTATTCTACATATAAGTAAGCTATTTATAATTATACATATCTTATGGGGGAATATTAAATGTTTTCCAACATATATAACATTAAGTTCTCTTATAAACAAAAAGAAATAATAAAAATACTTATAATTATATAAACTATAGAAAGATTCTCTCTAGATATATACTATATTTACTATTTTACCTTCAGTAGGTATTAGAATATAATGTTAATTATATAAAGAGTGTATTCTTTTATAAAATACTAATAGTACTTAAGATTAGGCTACTAAGCTAAATACTAATATAGCTATAGTATTTAGTTCGCTATAATATGCTGTTACTTAGTATAGTTACAGTATTCTATATTCTATAATTATAGTAGCGTAAGTACTGAAATACTAGCGTGGCTATAGCGTTCTAAATACTATAATATACCATATATTAATATAGTTATAGTATTCTATACACTGTAACTATAATACCTCTAGTGCCTCAGCTGCAGTAGCCTATATACTATAATAACCAGAATAACCCTTCTATAAAGACCTCTCTATATCTCTATAAATAAAAGATAGAAATTGGCAATCTTACCACTATTCAAATTACGCTTTCTTCTTCTATATAACTAACATTTTCCTACATTTTCCATAAGTCTTCATACTGCGAAAACTACTTTTATTATATTATATTACTTCTAATTTTACAGTTATTTACAATAATAAGTTAATTGTAAATTTACTACCTTATTTATTAGTTCTAATAGTTATTAATTAAATAGTATTCTAATATTAATGTATTATAGTAATATTAGTTACTAGATACCTGAGAGTATTATAGTATTATAATTAAAGAGGTTTTAAAAGCTATTTAGCTATACTAGAAGTATTTATATTTATATAAGTGTTATTTATATATTAGCCGCACTTAATATATTAAGATTATTTACTCATAAAAGTAAGTTAAGTTCTACTATATCTATATAAAGCTTATAAATTAACTTATATTACTAGTAAAGAATCTTTATATTAGGGGTGTAAAGCTTTATCTTAGGAGTAGGTAGAAAATATTCTAAAGTATATTAAAGTTATAGATATTCAGGTTATAATGAGTATTTAAATAAAGTAGCTATAGTTAGTAATACTTAAATCTCTTAAGACATTTGAATTATATTATATAATTCAAATATCTTAGAAATAGTCACAAAGAATAGAAGTTCTAAATCCACTAAAAGTAGAGAACTTATATATATATATCTATCTAAATAGTATTTTTCTTCAGAAAGATTAACTTTATATACTATAGATAAGTAGAAGCTATTTATACTCAGGTTACTATATAGTCTATTTATTAAATATTCTAATATTTAAAGTGTTACTAATTTAGAGTTTAATTAGTATAATTTATGTAATCTAAACTATAATAGTCAATTTACTAGTATAAATAGAGAATATAGGGTTAAAAGAGTAAGTAGAATACTTAAACCTTATTTACCTAAAATAAGTTATTTAGAATAAAAAGAGTAAAAGTTAAATTAGCTATAACTCAAATACAATATAGTCTAGAAAGTCTTAAAGATTAAGACTTTAAGATTATAATAAATATTTCTATTAGTAGTGTAATAGTTATGGAGTTATTAGGATCCTATAGTATACCGACTATATAGTGTAGCCTAGTGGCGGAGACTACTACTACTAGTGATAACTAGCTACTAGTTATTACTAGCTACTAGGTAATTAGTAACTAATTACCTAGAGTATCTAGATTTAGCCTATATATAGCCTATAGGCTATATACTATAAATATTAATATTTTAACCTTATTAGTATACTATATATAATAATATATATAATATACTTTCTTCTAGTGAAATTAATATTAATTAGTAGTTAACTTTATTATTACTATTTACTGTAGATTAGTAAGGTTTATTTAGATAGAAATAGTAATAAAAGATTATTAAGTTTAACTTAAGGTAAAACTACTAATCTCTTAATTTATTTGGATGTTTTTAATAATAACCTCTCACCTAACTTAAAGTAAGGTAATATCTTTTTAATAATTATATTAATATATCTTAATCCTGGTAGCTAGATACTTATTTATACTTAAGATTAACTTACGGAAGAAGTTTTAGATATATTTTATATAAGTATATTTATTAAATATTTTTATTATAAGATTCACTAGACTTTTATAGTAAAGGGATTTATAGTATTCTAAGTTTCGGAATTTCCTTATACTTCTTTTCTTCTTTCCCATATCTTTCTATTCTCTTTCTTTACTTAACTAGTAGATACCTTCCCTCTTTAAGATTAAATTTTATCTATATAATACGAATAAATAGGATTAATAAATAGTAAAAATAGGATCTTCTATCTTCCCCCCTTCTTCTTTCTTCTAATTTATATTTCTTTATAATTTCCCTATAGTTAGGGAATAATAAGTAAAATATTTAAGTTGGTAGAACTTCTTAGAAGATCTTTTAAAAATCTTAGTATAATAAGTAATATAATCTCTTTAGTGATAAAGATACTAATAAAATTAAAGTTTTTTCTTAATAGTAAGATCTTTAGTAAATAAAAGGCTTTTTATCCTATTATAGAATATAATTCTAACTAAATTAATAACTAAATAGTATAAATTATAGTAATATATATATATAATTACCTTTTTAGCAGAAACCTTCTAAACGTCTTTAGAAATAATTTTAAGAAGTAGCCAGAGGAGATATAAACTACTATAGATAAATAAGTATTTTAGTATTTATAAGATACTCTCCTTATTTATAGTATTAAGATTAATATAAAAAGTAAATAGATTTACTAAGTTCTTATAAATCTAATAAAGTAAAATAAGTTTATTTTATTGACTAAGGAAGAAATTTAAGAAATAGTTATAAAGTTATGGAACTTTAAGATACTTATTAATAACTAACCAGGCTTCCTTAATAATATTACTTTTATTTAGGAAATATATTTTATAATTTAGAAGTAATAATAAAAAGTAGCTTATTAAGATTTTATAAAGTTTAATATTTATCTGGCTACCTTAAGGAATTAGTTTTAAAAGTATCTTTATAAGTAGAAAGATCTATAGTTAATTCACTATTATTAATAATAAATATAACTTCTTAATAATAAAAATAACTTAAATAATAAGACTTTTGAGATTGATAAGAATAATAACCTCCTTATAACTAGAACTAATAATATAAACTTTCTACTTTACCTCTTATAATATCTTTCCTATATATTAACTTTATAAATAATTACTAGGAGACTAAACCTCTCACTATTAATATACTAACAGCTAAGAATATAACTAATTTAATAAAGATATATAATTTTAAGATGAAATATAAAAAAGCCCTCAATAATATTTTTAAATTAAAGATTTATATTTTTAGAGATTATTATCTAAAGTTAGATTTATCTAACTATATATAAACTGAAGTTTTTTTAATTATACTGAAAAACTAAGTTTTAAAATACTATTTTAACTACTTTAGTAATCTTCTTAATTCTATAATATTTTGTAATATAGCTTACTATATTAAAAACTATTTTGAAAATAATAAAAGTTAATAGGTTTACCTTACTAACTAACGTAATATAATATTTAGAAGTATTATTACTAATAATTAAGATAAAATAAGAAAGGAGATATTTTAGATTCTTTTTAGGAAGCTAATATATATTTAGAGAGTTTTCCCTCTTAAATAGTATACTAATCTTAGTCTCTAAAATTACCTCTTAAGTATATACTAAGGAATATTAAAGTATTAGTTAGTTTTTTTTAACTTTATAGTAATATACTGGGAAGTTTATAATTAATTATAATCTATAGTTAGTATAACTATAAGTCTCCCTTCTATAATATTCTAATATATATTTAAAGATACTGATAATGCTAAGAAATCATTATTAATTAGTATAGATTAATACTGAATTAACTGGATATATAACTTACCTTAAGGTTTTTGCTGAGAATATAAATATAGCTATTAAGAATACTTCTAAATATTATTTAGAGAAGAGTATAACTTAATTCCTACTATTTTATATAGCTAATATAATAAAAATACTATATTTATAGTAAATCCAGTTACTAGTTAATAAGATACTTTCTTAAAGAGGGAAGAAACTCTTATAATTAATATAAATCTAACTTCTATATAGTAAATATATCAGTATCTACTTATTACTACTTCCTTACATAATATAAATAAATAAAAGAATTAAATAATAACTTTAGAGATACTTATAAAATTAATATTAACAATAATATAATAATATATTACCTCTAGGATTATTATCTTAAAAATTAACCTAAGGTATTAAATTCTCTAAATAACTTTTTAAATAACTTTATAATTTCCTACTTTAAAGAATAGTCTATACCTCTAGATAGTTAAAAGATTATAAGGATCCTCTAGAATTAAGTAGTAACCTATATCTTAATAAAAGAAAATAATATAACTAAGGAGATTACTACTTTAGTATTTATATTTATTCTTGAAGAATATTATTTAGATATAGTTTTCTAAGGGATTTTACCTAACTTAGATATTATTAGCTACTTAATAGTTAGTTACTTTTAGTTTAATATTCTAAAATAAATTGTCCTTCTCTCTATTTTCTTCAAAACTTCTAGAGGAGAATTAATTTCTATTTATTTTAGAGTAAGTAAATCTATAAAAATAATAGATATAGTTAATATATTTATATTATTTAGTATAATAATATTCTATATATTTTCTTATAAGACCCTATATCTATTATACCTTATTAATATAGATTATTTTAATATTACTTTTAATAATATCTATAATTAGTTATATTAGAATAAGAAAGTAATTTTAGTTATATATAAATAAGAATAGTTATAGATATTATTAGATAAGGAGGAGATATTTACTTCCTTATATTTCATAGAGATTAAGATCTAGAGACTCTATTATTACTTTAGATATTTATTTATTATATATTTGTAAGAAATTCTCTATAAAATTAGATATCTAGTTAGTTAAGAAACTTTTATAACTTTTAAAAAATACTATTATTAATATTAGATATATAATATTACTCCTTCTTAATTTAGATTTACCCTCTATAATAATATTAACTTTAACTTTAAAGTTATTATTTATATCTTTTACCTTAAAGGTAAATACTCTATCTTCTTTATTATTAATATAGCTATAACTTCTAATATTACTTGATTTCTATCTAATATTACAGTATAATTAATATAGAAAGCTTTTAAAGTATACTAAATTAATATTTATTTAGATTTACCTAATTTTATTTCTGTTAATATTAGAATAAATCTTTAATTTAAAGACTTTTACTTAAAAGCTAAAATAATAGACTTAACTGTCAGAATTATATTTATTAAAGTTTATAATAATATTAGTAAGGTAGAATATTACTATATTCGTCTCTATTATATATATAAGATTTACTATTAAGAATATTTATTATTATTATAAGAGTATTACTTTTAGGTTACTTATAAGTTAATTAATAATACTGCTAGCCTAGATAGTCTTATATTTATACTCTTTATTTTTAAAGTTTACCTCCAGTTTACTAAGAATTCTGCTTTATCTCTAGAGATAGTTTTATAGGTATAAGCAGTCTAAAAAGTAGCTAAAGCTATCTACTGTAAGTATATAAAAAGAATTATTAATATTATTTTAGCTACTTATAATAATCTTAATATTTCTTAAGTTATAAGTTTTCTATTATAATTTATTATATATATATAGTAAGAAAAGCAATATTAGTAAAGCTTCTTCTATCTACTTACTACTTATAGTAAGATGTATATTATTAATCTTCCTTATAGTTTTTAAGAGTTTTACTTCACTACTATAAAAATATACTATAAAAGTAATAATATTCTTCCTTAATTATATATTCTAGTAGAAATATAAGAATATTTCTATTATAAATATAATAATAATAATATTAATAAAACTGGAAATTCCTCTCAAGAAGCTTTACCTACCTTAATTTTATTTCCTACTATTCTTAAACCTCTAAATACTCTAGAGGTAGTAGAAGATAATAATATTCTTCCCCCTTATATTAAAAGTAATATATTACTACCCTCTAATAAAAATAAATATACTAAATATTAGAGGATAATAATATTATTTCTTAAATCTCTATAAACCTTACTTTTATAAACCTTATTTAATTAGGTTACTTTTATATAATAACAAGGTAACTAGAAAGACTAATTTATAGTTTTCCTTATAGCTAAGAAAGAAGTTAACCTAATTCTCTCTAGACTTTTTTATTAAAAAGGAATTATTACTATTTCTAGCTTTCTTTTTAAAACGTTAATAAAGAAGAAAGTGGGAAATATTATTAATAATAATATAGTTAAGATTATTTAGTATAATTTTATTCTCTATAAAGATTATATTATCTTTAAGTTTTAAATTATTAATAAAATTAAGAATAAGAATAGTAACTAAATATATAAGAAATTAAAGCTTATAATTTAAGGTCTTAGAGATAATAGGAAGCTTATAATATTTACTTAGTTTTCTATAATTTAGAGAAGCAGCTAAAGATTAATTATAGTTATTACTTCTATATTAATAAAAGATAAAAGTTTCCTCCTCTAGCTAAAAGATATTATTTAGGCTTATATTTTAGCTAAAACTAAACTTATAAGATATATTATAATTAAGATACTTATTTATTTTAAAGATTAATACTCTCTAGAATCTATAACAATAAGTATTAAACTACTTTATAGTTTAGCTAAAGCTAGTATCTACTAGTAAGTAATATATTGAAAATATTATAAAGAATAGTTATATATAGAAATATTTATCTATAATTTTTACCTCTTTATATCTTAATCTAATAATAAAGTATTTAGCGTAATTAGTATATAAACTAATAATATCTTTGGTTTTTCTGATACTATTTCTACTTAATAAGAAGATAAAGAATTAGCAAAAGTTTTCTTTATAGTAAAACCTAAACTCTTTTTTATAAACTTAATATTACTAGTATTTAATAGTAGTATACCTTCTCTCTGAGGTAAAAACCTCCTTTATAAGTAAATAAACTAAAGCTATAAACTTACTATTATTAATATTTTTATAAATTCTAAAATACTTAAGAAGATTTATATTAAATAATATATATATAGAGTATATATTACTTTAATTTACTTACCTAAGATACTTTTTAACCTCTTATATATAATATAATAATAATAATATCCTAGTAATAATACTACTATTCTTAATAAGTATATTAAATAGTAAATAAAACACTTAAATTAAAAGCTAACTTTTAGTTCTCTTAATTTCTCTAAAGTATATCTTTATATTTTTATAGATAGCTTCTTTACTAATAATATTAACTTATTATCTTAACTGAAATTTATAATAATTCTAAATTAAAAAATAATTATGAGTAAAGGTAACTTTATAATTTAAAGTAACTTAGTTTATTATTTTTTAACTAAAAGTAAAAAATAACTAGAAGTATACTTATTTTAGAAATCTATATTATAGTTACTAATATAGATTTTATATATACTATTACTATATTTTTATAAAAGATTATAGTTTATTATAATTTTCCTTCTATCTTTATAATTATCTATATTAATTTATACTTATTATATAAGTATCTTATAAAGTTTAGTATTATAAAAGAGAACAGGTTTATAATTAATATTATAGTTTAAAAGTAATTATATAAATATTATAAACTCTATAAGATATAGTAGATTAATAGTAAGGATAATCTTATTAATATTTTTACTAAAAGATCTCTAAATTATATTCTAGAGAGATTTGTTAATATAAATAATAAAATAGTTTATATAGAGGAATAAGTTACTTATTTAGAATAAAAAGAGGGAATTTAGAAGAATTATTTAGTTAAAATATATAGGTTATTTAATTAATTTTATCTTATATATAGAGATATAGTATATTATAGTTAAAAGGTAAAAAGGAAGTTTGCTAATATTAGTAGTATAATAGCTATAAGGCTATTAGAGCTTTATAATATACTAACTATATAGTATAACTTAGTGGCGGAAACTACTACTATTAGTAATAACTAGCTACTAGTTATTACTAGCTACTAGGTAATTAGTAATTAATTACCTAGGGTATTTAGATTTAGTTTATATATAGTCTATAGGTTATATACTATAAATATTAATATCTTTAACCCTATTAGTATACTATATATAATAATATATACGATATACCTTCCCCTAGTGAAACTAATAATTTCAATAAAGTAACTATAGTTAGTAGTAGCTAAACCTCTTAAGATATTCGAATTATATATAGTATAAGACTATAAAGGTAATATAAAATAAGTGATTATTATTTATAAATAAATTAATATAAAGTAAGTATACTTACTATAGCTATAAGAGATTTAGCTTCAGATCTACTAGAGCCTAACTATAGTAATTAGTAAAGTAAAAAGACTAAAGTTATACTTTATAGAGTAATATATTTACTAATAGTTATAGAAGAAAGTAATCTATTAGCTTCTGCTACTATATTGAACTTTAATAAAAAGTTAATTAATATCAGAAGTTAGTTATAATAAGTATTTGAATAGTACTTTAATAGATTTATAATAATCTTAAAGAGTTTAGACTTAAAGTAGTAACTTTTAAGTAAACTATTAGAAACGTAGCTCTATAGAGTTTTTATAGTAGTATTTTATATAAGCTTTAAGGTTCAAATTTATAATAACTATTTAATTTAAATACCTATAAGACTTTAATACTATTTAGGTAGTATTATAATATATTGAATTTAATATCTAAATTATCTAATCTAGTTTTATATAGAATATAAGTAATAAATAAATAGTATTATAGCCTTCTATTTATTTAGAGAGTTTATACTTTTAGTATACATATCTTTGATATATATAGTTATTATATAGTATTATACTATTATATATTCTCTCTTCTTTAAAACCAGTTAAAATAAATGATTCTTTCTTTCTATAAGACTTTATTCTATAATTACATACTTATAACTTATACTAACTATATATCCAGGAGGAGTTTCACTATATTATCAGTCCACTGTAGCAAATCATAATCACCCTGGGCTTTCATTTCAATAGTGTATATTTGACTAAGATAACAATACGCGGATTTCTCCCGTTGTCCTCGGGAATAATCTTCGGAGCATGTCGGACTCGTCATCAGTAGCATCCGCAGGTGCCTGCCTGCGAGTCCTTTCGTCTAACAGCCGGAGTATCTGCTCGATCTGCTCAAACTCTGCACAAAACCTACCAGCTGCCTTCTCGGTAACGTCCCGCGCGAGAGTGGAATCCTGTAGGTGTCTCACATTCTCCATGGCGTCCATCAGTGCCGAGGGTAAAAAGTCGTCGAGAGTCTGACTGGCTCGGCTCAGTGCTTCTGGCTGCAATGCCTCAAATGATGACACCTTCGCAATGTCATGGTCCTCAGTCGTGTGCTCTCCCAGTGTTTCAAATATGTGCCCTAGCCCAGAGCCATGGCGCAAGAACTGGTGCTGTACTTCCGAAAGCTCCTCGCTTCTTAGAGCTACTTCTTTCTGCAGCCTCTGTACCATTGTCCCTACAAATTCAAAGGGCTCCAAGGTGTGCTTAGCTGTGAGAAGGCAATTGGCCATGAATATGGCATCTGCTGGCGATTCCATACCTCGTGCCATATTTTCACACCCCGATAAAAATGGGTCCAATGCCTCCGCGAGAATAGGCTGGAAATCCTTCTCTCGGTCAGAAGACGTCGCCAAGGATATCTCGTACGTCTTCATGACAGCGGTCAACTGCTTCAACGATTCGAGAAGGAAGTCTGGCGGACCGAGGTCGGAGGGCGTTTGCTGGAACTCTCCCTGTAGCGTCGCAATGTGGTCTCTCATCAGCGACCGAAAGTGTCTTAAAGCCCCAGCTTCTAGACCAGTCATGAGATCGAGAAGCCCACACTCGCTCCCCAGTAACTTTTCAAAGGTATACCTGTAGAACTCAAGAATGTTCGCCAGCCTGTAGGCTAGGACAGTCTCCTCGTTCGACTGTATGACCTGTTCTACTCTTTGCCGTAGAATCCTGCTTGCTCCAGACATATCCCGATCTACTAGATCATTGAGTGCCTTCAGGGCATCGAAGCTGTCGGCCGCCTCTACATCGCCATCTTCGTCTATAAGCTGCCAAAGTTCGTTCGCCCGCCCAGACTGCAGGCCTTTGGCGATCGCATCCCCATCAGATACAAATAAGATCTCAAGCGCCTCTCGCTCACTGACCGTCGCGGAATGTATCCAGGCAAGCATGTCTCCAACATACCGAAGTGGATCGTGAGCCGCCATTTCGATAGGTTTCACCGAGTGGTTTTCTACCCCCCCTGTACTGGTTCCTGTGAGTGCCAAGTGAAAGGCATCTGACAGAATGCGCTCCCTAGCCTCGGCGAAATAGTCAAGGCAGTTTTGAAAGAGTGAAGGACGTTCTGCGAGGACTCTAACAGCGCGGCGAATAGAAGAGCTCATCTGGGGATTCTCCAAGTCCAAGGACTTGAATTCGCGCTGCACCCATTTGTAAAGCTTCTGGAACGCCAGGTTGAGGTGTTTGGAAGTCTGCTCCATGACCTCGAGGCCCAAAGTCTGCTTTTCGAAGCCTAACAAAATCTCGCTGTCTTTGCTAATGCGCTTGGCCTTGGTCATAGCAGCGAAGAAGCGATCGTCGACAGGCTCAGCAGTCGACGTCAGTGATGCAACTTCATCATCAGATAGGATGAAATGCAATCGTACGAGCTTCAGCAGATGCTGCTTCGAGTCGGCCTCGGCACGCTTTTGTATCAGAGCACAAGCTTCTTCCAGCATGGGTTCGGTTTCCTGATGAGCCGCAATGATGTGTGTTCGGACTTGCTGATAGTTCTTATTCAGTTTGTCTAATGTTGAGCCTATCCGACAAAGTTGCTGCGGTACAGTTGTCAAATTGAGTGTATATGAGGGGCGAGGCACGTATACTCACATCTGCCACGCGGCCAAACTGCGATACGACGTGGCCGTTGCTGTCAATAACCTCTCTTTGCAGATCTAGCCGCAGCTGACGCCTTATTTCAGGCGTGTTGACAAGGCCGCGGCCATCGAGAAGTTGCAACGCGTCTCGAAAATCAGAGTCGGCATAGGATGTCGACAGAATAGTAGTCACTTTAGAGGACAACGGGTTCAACGTCTTTGACGAGGGAGTGCTGGAATTGGACATATCTCTGGTAGGCAAAGGCCTGGGCGAGGCGACATCATTAGCAGAGGTCATGGTAGAATCGGAAGGAATTTACATATGACCTGACATGATCATAACGAGCAGGCTCCTTCGGTTGTTATCTGTGTTGCGTCCTGAAAGCTATTGTGCTGTATTCTACCTTAGTCAGGCACTCCACAATTGCATACAGAAACAGGTACATCCCGTTGTTACAGTGGGGTCGGGGTTGAAACAGAGGCTACTGACAGGGATGAGGACTATAGAGTAAGAAAGAATGTAATAAGTATATTATATTTAATATTATATACAGAAGATATATTTTTTCTTTATATATTTGTATAGTATAATTTTAATAGAAATATACTATACTTTAATAGCTATTTACTCTAAATTCTTTATTAAGCTTTAAATTATATTACTTATAACTTTATAGTGTTACAGTTTATCTCTAAACTCTTTTACAATAAACTTATTATACATGATTGTGAAGAGCTGAACGTAGGCTTATTTAACTGGAGGGTGGCGTAAAATACTATTTATTTAAAGCTAAGAAGTAAAAGAGAAATCTTCATAAGTATCTAGAAAAGTCCATATATAAAACACTATATAATATCTACTAATACCTCACTTAAATAAAAGAATTAGGTTCAGATATCCAAATATAGCTTTAATTAATTACTTACATATAATTTATAATATTACATTTCTTCTTTCTAGTTACTATCCAGCTGGAAGCTATAAGTTAAATTACTATTATTATTTATAATTAGTCTATATATTATCTTATATTACTCCAACATTACTATATTTACTATAGTATTCATTAGCTTCTATATTAGATTTATATATTCTTTTTACTTAATAAGAATCTTCTACTAGTAATTTCTTTCTACCTAGTATATTTTTATATTAAGAATAATCTTAATTAGCTATTTAGCTTCCCTGTTATTATTTATTAAAAGCAGTAACTAGCTATTAGTAACTATCTATCTAATGAGCAAATTAGTAGTAACCTTCTGGAGTATATTTATATACAAATACAGATAAATAGACTCTGATATATATAGCTATATAATATTTAAAGAGAAGATCTTTATTATTATATATTTACAATATAATTAAGTTAGCTTCCAGTTAAATTTTAGTAGCTTATAGTAAGAAATATTTAACTATGTCTTATTACTAATTTAATATTAATCTATAGCAAACTAGATTCTATTTACCTAAGTCTCTAATTTCTCTTAAGTAACTATTACTTTTATATAAATATATATAGCTACTATATATATTCTTTTAATCAGTTATTAGGTAGTAGCTTTATTACTACTAAATACTAATATAAGTTTCTTAGTTACTAATTTAAAGTTAATATAATAATTATAGTTTATAAAGAAAGATATACTTTCTATAATACTATACTATTAGTTACAGAGAGCGAATGATATAATAGATAGTAGGTAGAGCATTATAATAATAGAAATACATCTAATACAAATACAAATAAATATATTTATAATATATTATATATTATAGCTAATATATATATATTTGTATTTGTAATATTTCGAAACCTAATATATATTATGTATATATATAAATATATATATACGTTTATATTTGTATTATTTGTAATATAATGTATTAAATGAAGAATATAGTAATCGGTAAAATAAATAGTAATATAAATAGAATACAATCTAACTAATCTAAAAATATTATAGTTATAGTAATATATTACTTTATAATAAGAGGTTTAATTTCAAAGTATCATTATTTGTGGGAAAAAAACATTCCAAGCTAATAACTAATGAGATATAAGTATAAAATAAAGTACTAATATTAAAAAGAAAATATCTAAATCTAACTTATTAATTATTATTTATGTCCATTTCTATATTATCTTTCTTTATATTACTATTATCGCTACTAATATTACTTTTCATAGTAAAGTCTAATTTATATTCTGAAATATCTCCATAGTTTAATAAATCTATATATAATTTCAGAAATAATAACTTATAATTACTATTTCGTTTATTATTATAACTAAACTTACTTTCCAGTAATACTAACCGCTTTTGATTTTATATATTAAACTACTTCTTTTTTTAGTAATAATACTACCCAATTGATTTAAAGTTAGATTCTATAGCTATTAAGATAGATGGAATAAATAAATATTTTCTAGTTAAAATATTTGAAATAGAAAATTCAACTTAATTTTCTTTCTGCTATTTAGTAAGTTATATCTATTTTTAGGTAGTTTTAATCAATCCTAAAATATGTAAAAGTAATTTTAACTTACTCTATCTGTTTAAAATAGTATTTCAAAGTAATTAGTTAATTTATCTTTTTAGAAGTTTTTATTTTCCTTATTACTCTCAATAAAAAATAGATTACTAATAAATTCTTCTTTAGATTTAGGGTAAGAAAGTTGAAGCTTTTTAGATTTAACTCTAGATCTATTAGAATCTAATATAAAGTTTATTTAAGATATAGCATTATCTCTAGATTTCCGTTTATTATTACTATTAATATGAAGAAAAATACTTTCTAACGAAATATAATCTCTGATAGATTCTAAAAATACGGTTTTCTTATTAGTAAATTAAAGATGATTCTTAGTAAACTCCCTTAGATTACTTATAATATATTACTTAATTGGTTTTTATGTAATTATTTATATAGCTAATAGACTACTTATGTCTTATGTTTATATTTTAGGTTATTTCTAGTAAGATTTATAATAGAGTGAGGAATAGAAACGTTTGAATTTATTATTTAATAAAATCTTGAAATTCAGTCTAGGGTTTAGTATAAAGCTAAAATATAAGACTTATACTTAGTATTATAATGAAATTTATTAATAGGATAAGGAAAGTACTTTTATAGTATCATAAACTTTATTTAAATTAAAGATAATAGTGAAACTGAAGAAGGACTAAGTATTTTATTACTTTAATAATTATAAACTACTATATCAGTTTTATTCTAAGAATTGAAAGTCTTTATTTAAGTAGTATTATAGAAATCTTTTATTACTTATTTTATTAATTGTATTAACTAAAGTAGTGAATAAGTTAGGTTTATTATGTAGATTATAATATATATTACTAATTAGAGTAATAGTACTACTATTAGTAATATATAAGTAATCTTACTAGTAAATAGTAGAATTATAAAATGTTTAATATATATCTTAAATATTTTAACTGGGTTTAATTAGTTTCAGAGGAATAAATAGGTTTTATATATACTATTTCTAGTTAAAGTTTATAAAAATATTTAGCTAATTTTGATTTCATAGCCATATTAATTATTAAAAACACTGAGTTCTATCTAGTTCTATTACCTATTAAGATATATCAGTAAGTATTTACTATTAAGTATAAGTTAATATAATAGTTAGCTACTATTTAGTATAGATATAGTAGAATCTTAATTTTATAGCTATTAAAAGGGAATTTCTTTTCTTTTTAGTATAATTAATAGCTAATTTAAACTCTTTATGTTGTATATTATTATTTCGAAGAAGAATTACTATTTTTTATAGTTTTA
The DNA here is from genome assembly GCA_001693025.2 of Colletotrichum lindemuthianum. Taxonomy (NCBI): domain Eukaryota; kingdom Fungi; phylum Ascomycota; class Sordariomycetes; order Glomerellales; family Glomerellaceae; genus Colletotrichum; species Colletotrichum lindemuthianum. Next base: position 314,936 of record MASP02000156.1, on the reverse strand, counting down.
ATTTTACCTATATATAGTATTAGTATTATATATTATATTAGTAAGTATATTAATTAATACTTACTTAGTTAAGTTTTAGTTCTTCTTTATTTCTCTCTAGTAGATAATTTATGTATAGCTCCACTATAATTATTAAGTATAGCTATAGCTTTGAATTTGGCTATATCTTTATTATCTATTATAGTACTAACAAATCTATCTATAATACCTTTAGCTACTACATTAAGTATATATACTATATAGCGAATATTGTATAATGTATTACTTTTTATATTACTATTATAGCTTTCTAAGAAGCTATTTAAAAACGTAGTATTATTAGAGCTATTATCTCGCGTAATACTATAATAATATTAATAAGTTAGCTAAATAATTTATATAAAGCTATTAATATTAATTTAATATTGGGAAGTTTCAATATACTAAATTATATTCTACTTTATTATTTAGTATTAATCCATAATATTTCGTTTAAATACTCCATTAATATATTAGCCTATATAAGATTTACTATAAGATTCAAAATCTATAGTTGAATACTGTTAGTTAGTATTTATACTTATATTACTACTTTATAGACAGCGAATTTCTTTATATAAAGTTGTTAGATTTATTCTAATATCTAAGAATATTAAGAATACTTTATCCCTATTATTTCTATTGAACTTATAGAGATTATACCGATATTCTTATATGAATGAATTGTATAAAGAACGTTCTTTAGATATATATAATTCTTATCTTTCTACCTTCAGTGGTTTATAAGTAAAGGTAATAACTGTATAAAGAGTTTACTGGTTTACTTCAGATTATTTATGCTGTAACGTATGCGCTGCAGTTACAGTATCCTATATGCTGTAACAGGTACTGTAGTGTGCATTACGCTATGGCCCGTCCGCTGTAGTTACAGAGCCCTATATGCTGTATTTCCAGTGGCCTATACGCTATGGCAACAGCCGGAGGTCCGCCGGAAGTCCGCCGGAGGTCCACCGGAGATCCCCTACAGCAACAGCCGGAGGTCCAGAATAACCCTTCTATAAAGAACCCTCTGTATCTCTACGAATAACAGTTAGATATTACTAACAATATTATTAATATAATTACTGAGAATTCCTCTATTTTACCATTATTATTACAACTCTTTTCATAAAGCCTTCACGTTAAAAACACTACTTTTATCCAATAACGTTTCTCCTGAAATATAGGTTATTTACTATACCTGTTTTCCTACCTATTTTAATAAAAGTAAGTTATAGTTTAAATTACCTGTTTATATATAGTTGAACTCAAAGAAACTATTAAAATAATAAGCTATCAAACTTAAATAAGCTTTAGTATCTATAGAGATCTATATATCTAGTTAAATAGAAATAAATTTATAATTACCTATATAGTTTTTAAGACTATAAGTAATACTAGCTTCTAAACTATTAAATCTACTACTAAGACTAATAGTTAAAGTATTATAAGTAATATTAGATACTATATTATAATATGTATTAGTATAATTAAGTTTTAAAAAATAGCAGAATATAATATAGTTATTATTTGTAAATAAAATTTACCTATTTGAATATTAGATTAAACTGTTAAATTCTATTAAGGTAGTTATACTATAAGGTATATTAAAATATTTTAAAACGTTAATAATGAAATCTATTACTTCTTTTCTATCTATAATATTACTATATAGTATAGTTAACTTTTTACTTCTTTTTTTACTAGAGGTACTAACTATAAAGCTATTAATATAAGCTTAAGTTAAGAGCCTCTGCTTTAAGCTTATATACTCTAAGACCAAATATTATAGTTAAAAGTAATTCTTAATATATTCTTAGTAGTATAATAAATAATAAAAAGTTAACTAATTATACTTATATTTAATTTTATTAGAATCTAGTTCTTTATTTTCTGAAGTAACTATATATTTATATAATACTTTATAGTAAAGTATAGTATTAAAGCTTTAAAATATCCTAGCTTTAGCTGTAATTCTCTTATTATAGCTTCTTATACTATAGATTAATTTAATTTCTCTCTCTTTACTAAGGTTTATAGATAGTAATTTAGATATATATAAATTACTTACTATATTGTATTACTTAGTATCCTGAAAAGTATAATCTTATTAATTCTCTATAGTGTTACTATATTTCAATGCTCTTAAATTACTATTACTAGACATTTAAGAGAAATTAATATTTAAGTTACTTTACTGAGAAGGAGAGTTACTAGATTGAAAAGAGTTACCTGAATCTGAAGCTATTTTATTTATAATAGTATTTAGTTGAGGTTTATTTAAATATCAAGTATAAAAGAATCAATAGAATAGTAAATAGTAAATAGTAATATAATATTAATAACTAGATTTAGGAGTTAGAATTTCAAGTAGTAGTAAACTAATAGAAAGTTCTTATTTATAGTATATAACTAGAAATAGTAGTATAATGAACATATTATAGAGTAATAATAAGAAGAATAGATTCTTTGAGTCTAATAGTATTAGGTATATTATATAGTTTTTAGATTAACTTCTATTAAACGATTATATCTAATAATACTATAGTTTATACTATAAGTTTAGAATATATTCTAAGTAGTATTAACTAAAATATACTATATATACTATAGTATATTTCTTAACTATTATATATAAAGTATTACTAGATATACTCAACTATACCTAATAATACATAAGCTTGATAATAAACTATATTATAGTATATAGTAAATATATAGATATAGTATATTATATAGAATATATATTATAAAGCTATAAGATATATTCTATCTATACTATAAAAAAGAAGTTTAAGGTATAAACTTAATTATATATACTATCACTTATATCTTTATTTATAAAAGAAACTAATATTTATATTATATTAAGTAAAGTATATAATATATAGTAACAATGATATATATTATAGTTTATAAAGTATAATACACTCTATAAACTATAAGATATATTGTATAGTTTACTGGATAATACTAAAGATTAATTTATTATATACTAAAAACTATAAATCTATTTCATTTAAATATATTAGATATATAGAAAAGCTTTCTATAAGTATTATAATGTTTACTTATTTATATTTAAGTATTTTGTTAAATAACCCATTTAGTTACTTGGGCTTTATATTTATAGTGGTATTTAAGCATTTTACCTTACATATAATTCTAACTATATAATATATTTAGTAACAGTATCTATATTAATACTAACTTATAACTAGTTTAAATAGTAATAAACTTACCTTAAATGTAGATAATTATACTTCCGGTTATAATATTTAATTCTATAGCAAAGGAAGACCTTATAAGAATAATTAGTAAGAACTTTAGTAAGGCTAAAGATTAATATATATAGCTTAAAGTAACCACTAAGGTTATAGGGCTACGAATCTTTATACACCTCTTAAAAATAGAATAAAACGAAACGTTAAAAGCTAAGTATTCTAAAGTTTATTACTTTTTTGTATCTAAATTATCCTCGATATTATATAATAAAACTACAATTCCCTTTAAATCTATATAGCTATTTGCAACCAGGGGAATATAATAGTAAATACTAATTTTCTATTATAATCTCTGTAACTGGGAATATTAAGATCTCCTAGAGAATCTAAGTAATATTATAAGTATTAATATTAATAAATAGACTCTGGATACTTAGAAGTAAACTACTCAGCTATTATATAATATACTATATTAAGCTAATAATTTCGAAACCTAGTTATTAATTACATAGTATTATAATATTAATATATTATATTAGTTACTAAATATCTTGGAATATTATAATATTATAATTACTGGAATTTTGAATACTATATAGCTGTATTAAATATATCCGTATTAATATTATTATTATTTATATATTAGCTGCATTTAATTAAAGTATAAGATTATTTACTAATAAAACTAAATTAAGTTCTATTCTATTTATATAGAGATTATTAGTTAGCTTACATTATTAGCGGAAAACGTTTATATTAATAGCGGAAAACCTTTATATTAGGAGCATGAAACGTTATCTTATAAGTAAGTAGAATATAGCCCAGAGAATATTAAGGTTATAGATATTAAGGTTATAATAAGTATTTAAATAAAGTAGCTATAGTTAGTAGTAATAGAATATCTTACGATATTCAAATTATATATAAATAATATAGAAACATAAAAATATAAGTAAGAAATATAAGATTAATATAGAAGAAGTTATTAATTACTTATTATTAAGAAGATTAATATAGGGTGAATATATTAGCTGCTGTAGCTATAAGAGGTTTAGCCTTAAATTAACTTAACGCTAGCTGCAGCAGTTAGTAGGGAAATAGAAAGGCTAAAATTATACTTCAGGTGGTAATATATCCACTAATTGTTACAATAGAAAGTAAGCTATCAGCTCCTCCCATTATTATACTTTCAAATATTATATAATATATTTATAGTTTAATTAAGAGGAGGGGCTAATAGCTTACTTTCTTTGCAACTATTTGTGGATATATTACCCCCTGAAGTATAACTTTAGCATTCACACCTCTACTAATTACTATAGCCAGCTTTAAGTTTATTTAAGGCTAAATCTCTTATAGCTATAGCTGGTATATCTATTCTATATCAACTGCTTTGCAAGTAATAAATAACTAATAGCTTCTTTTATATTAAGTTTATATCTTTATACTTTTATATCCTTACGGTATTTATGTATAATTTAAATATCTTGAGAGATTTAATTACTACTAACTATAGCTACTTTATTTCAATACCTATTATAATTTTAATATCCGCAACCTAAATATCCTTACTATATTCTATCTACCTCTAAGATAAAACTATATATTTTTGATATAAAGATTCCTTACTATTAATATAAGCTAACCTATAAGCTTCATATAAATACAGTAAAGCTTAGCCTGCTTTTATTAGTAAATAACCTTAATATACTAAGTGCGGCTAGTATATAAATAATATTTATATAAATATAGATACTTCTAATATAGCTTAATAAACTTTAAAACCTCTATAATTATAATATTATAATACTATAAGGTTTTAATAATTACTATTAGTATAATATATTAATATTAGAATATTATCTCATTAATAATCAGTTTCTGAAATAGTTAGCTTAATATATTAAACTTTAGGATATCTATATAATTATCTTTTAAATATCTATAGGCTACTCACTAATTATAATATTTAGAATCAGTTTTGTAAGATTTAGTTTAATAAACTAGTAGCCTTAATTATAGTAACTATAACTAAATATCTCTTTATCTATTCTATAGGTTGCTTAGTTATAGATAGCTATATAGATTTCAAAGGGGTTTTTATTTTATTTCAAAGATATAGAAGAATAATAAATTATAAAATACTTAGCTTTCGCAGGCTTTTTAATTTATTTTATCTTTAAGAGATTTATAAAGATTCTTAATTTAATAATCTTAATCACTATCTTTAGCTATATATATTAAGCTTTAGCCCTACTGAAACTTTCACGAATTATTACTATAAGGTATTTCGTTACTATAGAATTAAAGATTATTACCGGAGGTATACGTATTGATAATAATAGGTAATTTTCTTACTGTTTAAACCAGCTATCAGCTAGTATTAGCATAAATACTGTTACCGGGTATATTATAAAGTTAGAATTATATATATAATAAAGACCTTCGATACTACTAAAGATATAAAGTAAACGTAACCAAACAAATATAATAATATTTATCTTTGCTTTTTCACTAAGTAATAGTTATATTATATTAATATTATCTATATTTATAAAGAATCCCTCAAACTAATATTATTAAGTAAAATAGTCTATTGATAAAATTCTAAATTGTTTATTATAATAGTATCTTCTACTAAATACAAATCTAAAACGTGTAAAAAAGATCTTACTATACCAGTAGCTTCTAATAGTAAGGCTTTTTCAGTATAGTAGAATTTGAAAATCATATTAACTATAGACCTAAGGTTATCCTTTTAACCCTTGACTTCCTTAAATTATGTAAACTAATATGTCGATCTGTAATTAGATTCTAGGATAATATTATTATATAAGATATATAATATAATTAAGTTTATATATATTACTATTCACTATAAACTAGAATTATATTATAAATCTACTGATTCTATAGAGAGAGAAAGTAGTTTATATAGAATAGAGATATTGTTTAGTATGATTAATAATACTCAGAAAGATAGTATCTTTATTACTACTATATAGATCATAAATAGTAGTAATAATAGTATATATTCTAGTAATATGTATAATAACATCAATATAGAAGTAAGTTATATATAATCTAATACTATAGTCTTTAGATTATAAATCTATTTATTATAAGTAAATATTCACTTAAATTAGTTTCAATTAGTATATAAAGTTATTAACTCAGTATTAAGTTTTATTTATTACTATATTAGAAATCTTTTTATATTCTTGAGGTATTTAAAGAGTGTTTAGTTTATCAATAATATATATAAGTTTTAGAAGAAAGAATTAGATTAATACTGTATCTACTGAGTATAAATAAAATCTTTAGTTATTTAATACTATTAGATAGTTTATAACATATTTTATATTATTAGTATCATATAAATATTATTATAGAAGTAGTAATTTTTAATAGTAAAATATACCTTCTTATATTTTTGTAAATGTAAATACTAAATCTAATTTTAGTTATATTATATTACTATTTATTAAGGGAGGGGCTAATAGCTTACTCTCTATTGTAACTATTAGTGGATATATTACCCCCTGAAGTATAATTTCAGCCTTCCCACTCCCCACTAATTATTATAGCTAGCTTTAAGTTAATCTGGAGCTAAACTCCTTACAGCTATAACTGGCATACTTACCCCACGTCATTCTTTTTAATAATAAATAACTGATAACTTCTTCTATATTAACCTTACACCCTCCACTTACGCCCTTATGCTCTCACGCTATCTATATATAATTTAAATATCTTGAGAGATTTAATTATTACTAAGTATAGCTACTCTATTTAAATACTTTTTATAACTTTTATATCTGTAATTTTAATATCCTCCAGACTATATTCTACTTACCTCTAAGATGAAATTTGATATTCCTAATATAAAAGTTTTCCACTACTAAAATAAAAGTTTTCTACTACTAATATAAGCTAACTTATAATCTCTATATAAGTATAATAGAATTTAGTCTACTTTTATTAGTAAATAATCTTAATATTTTAATTAAATACAGCTAATATATAAATAATAATAATATAGATATAAATATATTTAGTATAACTATATAATATCTAAAATCCTATTAATTATAATATTATAATATTCTAAAATATCTAGTAATTAATATAGTATATTAATATTAGGATACTATCTAATTAATAACTAGTCTCTGAAATTATTAGCTTAATATAGTATATTATAAGATAGTTAGATAATTTTCTTCTGAATTTCTAAAGTCTACTTATTAATATTAGTATTTATAATATTTTTTAGGTTTTCTAGAAGATATTAGTATCTTTAGTTAGAAAGATTATAATAGAATATTTAGTTTCTATTATTATATTTTTCTAGTTATAGGTAGCTATATAGATTTTAAGAGGATTTTAATTTTACTTTAAAGATATGGAAGAATAATAAATTGTAGAATATTTAGTTTTTACAGACTTTTTATTTTATTCTATCTTTAGAAAATTTATGAAGATTCTTAACTCTATAATTTTAGTAGTTACTTTCAGCTATATATATTAAGCTTTAGTCTTACTAAAACTCTTACTATATAGATTATTACTATAAGGTCTTCTTCTACTATAAAGTTAAATATTATAACTGGAAGTATAATTATCCACAATAATAGGTAATTTTATTACTATTTAAATTAGTTATAAGCTAGTATTAGTATAAATACTATTACTAGGTAAATTTTATAATTAGAATTATATATAGAGTGAAGAGCTTAAGTACCACTATAGGTACAGAGTAAAAGTAACTAAATTACTATTTATTAAACTTTTAATTATTTGAAATATATAGTTGATAATAAGTTACTATTTATCACTAAAGTTATATATATATAGTTTCAAAGTAAATCTACTATATAACCCTAGCTTTATATATAGCTAAGGAAATAATATAGAAAAGAAATCCTAACTTTATATATATTTAAGAAAATAATATAGAAAAGAAACTCTAACTTAATATATAATTAAGAAACTAATAGGAAAAGGAAACCCTAAATCTATATATATCATACTAACTAAAAATACTTAAGACTTTAATTATCTATATAATATTTTATTCTTTTTACTTCTAATACAGTATTTTCTTAAGCTAGAAAGAGTCGTAAACTCTCTTTTACAATATCTATAAATATAAGAAAGCTCTTTCTATAAAGAATACTACTATATTAGGGTTTGTTTAAGTATAAATATATAATATACTTTTCTTTATAGTTATTTTAGTGGGAGGGGATAATAGCTTACTTTCTATTACAACTATTAGTAAGTATATTACCCCCTGAAGTATAATTTCAGTTTTTCTTTCTCCACTAACTACTATAGTTAGCCTTAAGTTAATCTGAAGCTAAATTCCTTGCAGCTATAGTAGCTAGTATATCCACTTTATATTAACCTTTTTGCATATAATAAATAACTAATAAATTCTTATATATTAATCTTATGTTCTTATATTCTTATGCTATATATAATTTAAATATCTTGAGAGTTTAATTGCTACTTACTATAGCTACTTTACTTAAATGCCTATTATAATTTCAATATCCGCAACCTTAATATCCTTCAGACTATATTCTATTCACCCCTAAGATAAGATTTTGCATCTTTAATATTAAAGTTCTCCGCTATTGATATAAGCTAACTTATAAGCTTTATATAAATATAACGGAATTGAACCTACTTTAAGTAGTAAATAATTTTAATATATTAGTTGAATATAGCTAATATATAAATAATCCTTATATAAATATTTATACTTCTGGTATAGCTAGATAGCTTTTAAAACCTCTATAACTATATTATTATAATACTATAAGGTATTTAATAACTAATATTACTGCAGGATATTAATATTAGGATATTATTTTATTGATAACTAGTTTCCAAAATAGTTAGCTTAATATAGCAAATTATAAAATAGCTATATAATTTTCTTTTAAATATCTATAGGTTACCTATTAATTATAGTATTTAGAATATTTTCAGTAAGGTTTAATTTAATAAACGGATAACTTTAGTTATAATAGTTTTAGCTAAATATGTTTTTATTTATTTTATACTTTTTAAGTTACAGATAGCTATGTCAATTTCGAGGGGATTTTAATTTTATTATAAAGATATAAAAGAGTAATAAATTATTAAATACTTAGCTTTTAGCTTTTTATTTTATTTTATCTTTAAGAAGTTTATAAAGATTCTTAATTCTATAACTTTAGTGGTTACTTTCAGTTATATATTTTAAGCTTTAGCTTTACTAAAGTATTTACTATATAGATTATTATAATAAGGGTTTCCTCCGTTATAAGGTTAAATATTATAACTGGGAATATAATTATATATAATAATAGATAATTATATTACTATTTAAATTAGTTATAAGCTAGTATTAATATAAATACTATTACTAGGTATTTAGTTACTTTTGCTTTATATCTATAGTGGTATCTAAGTTCTTTACTTTATATATAGTTTTAACTGTAGAATTTACCTAGTAACAGTATTCATACTAATGCTAGCTTATAATTAATTTAAATAGTAATAAAATTACCTATTATTATAGATAATTATACCCCCAGTTGTAATATTTAACCTTATAGCGGAGGAAGACTTTATAGTAATAATCTATATAGCGAGAGCCTCAGTAAGGCTAAAGTTTAATATATATAGCTGAAAGTAATTACTAAGGTTATAGGATTGAGAATTTTTATGAATCTCTTGAAGATAGAATAAAATAAAAAGCTGAAAGCTAAGTATTCTATAATCTATTACTCTGCTATATTCTTTATAATAAAACTAGAATTCCCCTTCAATCTATATAGCTACTTATAACTAAGGTAATATAATAGTAGATCCTAAATATTCCTTTATAACCTCTATGATAGGAAGTATTAATATCTCCTCAAAAACCTAAATAATATTATAAATATTAAAATTAATAAGTAGACCTAAGATATTCAGAAGAAAATTATCTAATTATTCTATAATCTACTATACTAAATTAATAGTTTTAGAGACGAATTATTAGTTAGATAGTATTCTAATACTAATATATTATATTAGTTACTAGATACTTTATAATATTATAATATTATAATTACTAGAGTTTTAGATACTATATAGCTATACTAAAAATATCTATCTTTATGCTAATATTATTTATATATTAACGTATTTAATATATTAAGATTATTTACTAATAAGAGTAGGCTGAGTCCTACTATACTTATAGCAGAAAACTTTTATATTAAGAGCGTAAAGTTTTATCTTAGGGGTAAGTAAGATACAGTCTAGAGGATATTAAGATTATAGATATAGAGGTTATAATAAGTATTTAAATAGAGTAGCTATAGTTAGTAGTAATTAAATCTCTCAAGATATTTGAATTATATATAGATAGTATGAGAGTATAAGGATATAAGGATATAAGGTTAATATAGAAGGAGTTATTAGTTATTTATTATCTACGAAAAAGTTAACATAGAGTGGATATACTAGCTACTATAGCTGTAAGGAGTTTAAGCCTAGATTAACTTAAAGTTAGCTATAATAGTTAGTAGAGGGGTGGGAGGGCTGAAGTTATACTTCAGAAGGTAATATATCTACTAATAGCTATAATAGAGAGTAAGCTATTAGTCCCTCCCCTATTACTAAATATATTATATAGTTAGAATTATATATAAAGTAAAAAGCTTAAATATTACTATATATATAAAGTGTTTAGTTACTTTTACTTTATATCTATAGAGATATTTAAACCTTTTACTTTATATATAATTCTAACCGTAAATTATATCTTAGAATAATATTTATACTAATATTAACTTATAACTAGTTTAAATAGTAATAGAATTACCTATTATTATAGATAATTTTACCTCTAGTTATAATATTTAACTTTATAGTAGAGAAAAACCTTATAGTAGTAATCTATATAGTAAAAACCTCAGTAAGGCTAAAGTTTAATATATATAGCTAAAAGTAACTACTAAGGTTATAAGGTTAAAACTCTTTATAAATCTCTTGAAAATAGAATAAAATAGAAAGTCTGTAAAAGCTAAAAATTCTATAATCTATTATTTTTCTATATTTATATTTATATAATAAAACTAGAATTTCCCTTAAATCTATATAGCTATTTATAACTATAGGAATATAATAGTGGAAATTCGATATTTAATTATAATCTCTATAACTAGAGATATCAATATTTTCTAGAGAATCTAAATAATATTATAAATACTAAGAGAATAGATAAACTCTAGATATTTAGAAGAAATTTATCTAACTATTCTATAATATACTCTATTAAGTTAATAACTTTAGAAACTACTTATTAATTAGATAGTATCTCAATACTAATATATTATATTAGTTACTAGATACCTTAAAATATTATAATATTCTAATTACTAGAATTTTAAATATTATATAGCTATATTAAATATATTTATATCTATATTATTATTATTTATATATTAGCTATATTTAATTAAAATGTTAGAATTATTCGCTATTAGAAGTAGGTTAGGTTTTACTATATTTATATAAAAGTTATAAGTTAGCTTATTTTAGTAGTGGAAAACGTTTATATTAGAAGTATAAAGTTTTATCTTAGAAGTAAGTAGGATATAGTCTGGAGGATATTAAGGTTCCAGATATTAAGCTTATAATAAGTATTTAAATGAAGTAGCTATAGTTAGTAGTAATTAAATTTCTTGAGATATTTAAATTATACATAATATAAGGATATAAGGTTAATATAGAAGAAGTTATTAGTTATTTATTATTAAAAAGATTAATATCAAGTAGGTTTACTAGCTGCTATAGCTATAAGGAATTAAGCTTCAAATTAACTTAAGGCTGGCTGCAGTAGTTAGTGGGGGAAAGAAGGCTGAAGTTATACTTTAGGGGGTAATATATCCACTAACAGTTATAATAGAAAGTAAGCTATCAGCCCCTCTATATATATAAAGTAAAAGTAACTAAATACTTAATTTTATACTTCTGGGATTAATATAAAAGCTAGAAGCTTTCTAAAAGAATATATTTATAGATAAATCTTTAGAAAGCTTTTTAAAAGAAGGTGTTTCTAGAAAGATAATATAAAGGCTTAGTGGTATAAAAAAGGTTATTTTCAGTAACTTATAATACTAAAAGACTTTTTTATTTACTAGGTTCAGTATAAAAGAAAGAGGATAAAATATAGCTTCCAAATTATAATTATTATTTAGTTACTTTTGCTTTGTATCTGTAGTGGTATTTAAGCTTTTTACCCTATATATAGTTCTAACTGTAAAATTTACCTGGTAATAGTATTTATGTTAATGCTGGCTTAAAACTAGTTTAAACGGTAATAAAATTACCTATTATTGTGGATAATTATACCCCCGGTTATAATATTTAACCCTATAGTGAAGGAAAACCTTATGGTAATAATCTATATAGTAAAAGCCTCAGTAAGGCTAAAGCTTAATATATATAGCTGAAAGTAACTACTAAAGTTATTAGATTAAGAATCTTTATAAACCTCTTAAAAGTAGGATAAAATAAAAAGCTAAAAGCTAAGTATTCTATATTTAATACTTTTCTATATCTTTATAATAAAATTAAAATTCCCTTAAAATCTATATAGCCACTCGTAACTAAAAAAGTATAGAATAGGTAAAGAAAAATTTAGCTATAACTACTATAATTAAGGTTATTAGTTTATTAAATTAGGCCTTACTGAAATTATTCTAAATACTATAATTAATAAGCAGCCTGTAGATATTTAAAAGAACATTATATAGCTATTCTATAATTTACTACTTTAAGCTAACTATTTTAGAGATTAGTTATTAATTAGATAATATCTTACTATTAATATATTATAGTAATATTAATTACTAGATATTATATAGTATTATAGTAATATAATTATAGAGGTTTTAAAAGCTATCTAGCTGTATTAGAAATATCCATATTTATATAAATATTACTTATATATTAGCTATATTTAATATATTAAGATTGTTTGCTAATAAAAGTAGGCTAAATTCCACTATACTTATATAAAGCTTATAAGTTAGCTTATATTAATAGTGGAGAACTTTTATATTAGAAGTATAAAGTTTTATCTGAGGGGTCTGGAGGATATTAAGATTATAGATATTAAGGTTATAATAAGTATTTAAATAGAGTAGCTATAGTTAGTAGTAATTGAATCTCTTAAGATATTTGAATTTTATATAGCGTGAGGGTGTAAGGGTGTAAGGTTAATACGGAAGAAGTTATTAATTATTTATTATTAAAAAGGTTAACGTGAGGTGGATATGCCAGCTGTAGCCGCAAGGGGTTTAAGCTTGGATTAACTTAAGGCTAGCTGCAGTAGTTAGTAGAAGGGTGGAAGGACTAAAGTTATATTTTAGGGGGTAATATATTTACTAATAGCTATAATAGAGAGTAAGTTATTAGCTTCTTCTATTATAATTATTATAATTAATAATTGAAAAGTTAATTAAAGCTAGGTTTTTATTTTAAGAGTTTTATTATTAAAAGAAGTAAATAGTGGATATAGATTAATATTTAGACTAAGAGAATTAGTACCTTCAGTAGGCTGGGAAAAGCTAAGAAAAAAGTAGTAAAGTAAAAGGTAAACCTAGTTTTTAAATTACTTAGAAGGGCTAGAAAAAGTAAAAGTACTATTATTAGAATCTATTTATTTGAAAGAATATAGTGTAACTTTTGGGTGATTTTAGGTTAATTACTAATACTAGTATTAAGGTGGGAAATAAAGTAGTTTATATGGATTTCAATACTTTTAGGAATTCAAGCTCTACTTATATTATTATAAAATCACCGTTAGTATTATCTCCGGAGCTTCCTGATTTCAAATATCTATTATAATTTATATATCTTTAATAATCTATATTTAGATTTAATAAGGGTTTTTAGTTTAATTGTTAGTTTACTTTAAATAATATAGTTATATTAAGATATAATCTGTAGCAGTCTATTAAAGTAGTAAAGATAATATCTTATAAGTATGAAATAAAAGTATATATATACTCAGTTAAGTTATTATATATTTAACAGTTAATATGACTATTGCAAAAGAATAAGGTAAAATTAGATAACTATATAAAATAATATAAAGTATAATTACATTTTATATGATACTTATTTATTACTTTAATATAGAATTAACCATATTTCAGTAATTCAACTCTTAATATCTAGTACTTTTATATCAGTATAATAAACTCAGTTTTACTAATTATTAAATATATAGATAATTAAAGTATTAAAACCTTTTCTCTAGCTCAGTATTTCTTAATATCTATATACTTATCAATATAGGTATCTATCATATTATAGTTATTATTCTCTTAATACTAAATAGTATATAATATATATAGTATATTTCTGACTTTTTATATATTATATATTAGATAATGTAATCTTAAGATACTTATTATTATGTATATTACTATCTCATTTTGAATATTATATTTAAATATATATATACTTACTTATCTAGTTTATTTACTATTTCTAAGTAGTATTTATAATACAGAAAAGAGAGTATATAATGTAATATAATATGAAACTCTAATACACTTCTAATATATATTATATTTCAAATAATACTAGTATTAATACATATATATATATATATACTATATTGCAGATTTATATTTTGGGAAACATAAACCTTATACATTACAAATATATATAATATATTTATACTTGTACTATATGATATATAATGTAATATGTATTAGGAATGTATTATGTATTATTTCTTAATACTCTGCTAGAGGGTATATAATATTACTAACCTCTCGAGATTTTAACTTCCTTATAGCTTTAAAGCTTTACAGCTTTATAGCCTTATAGCCTATAGTATTACTACTCTCTTAAGGTTATACTATAAGCTATATAGCTATATAGCCCTTATAGCTATTATAGCTATTATAGCCTTATAGTCTCTATAGTCTTATAGCTCTATAGCTCTATAGTATTAAGCTTCGAATATAGCTAAATACCTCCTCAATCTCTAATATTTACTAAAAGAAATCCTAGCGATTAATATAATAACTATAATTATACAGAGGGATAGATAGATAATAGATTTAGTAGTAAAAACAAGCTATTAAAAAGATAGTATTTAGTAGTTAGCTATTTAGTCTTTTTATATTTAGATACTATCGCTATAGTCAGAGCATTACAATAATACAAATACATCTAATACAAATACAAATACATATGTTTATAATATATTATATGTAATAGCTAATACATTTATCTGTATTTGAAATGTTTCCAAATCTAATACATTACAAATAGATTACAAATACATTATATATATTTATATTTATATTATTTATAATATAATATACTAAATTAAGGTTATAGTAATAAGTAAAATATATATTAATATCAATAGAGTAAAGTCTAACTAATCTAAAATCGTTATAGTAATAGTTATATATTACTTTATAATAGATAAACTTAATTTCTAAGTTTTATTAATTTTAGAAAAGTAATTCTCAGCTATTAAGTAGTAAATACTAAGATATTAGTATATAATAAGATGTTAATAGTTAGTAATAGTAAAAAGGAAATATCTAACCCTAGTATGTTAATTACCATTTATTAATTTCTATATTAGTTTCCTCTATATTGCTATTACTACTGTTAGTTTTCTCTTTAATATTAAAGTTTAATTTATACTCTGAAATATCTCTATAGTTAAATAAATCTATATATAATTTTGGAAAGAACAACTTAAAATTAATATTTAGTTTATTATTATAATTAAACTAACTATTTAGTAATAGTAACTGCTTTTGATTTTTATATTTTAAACTACTTCTTCTTTTAGTAATACTATTACCTCATTGATTAAAGCTAGATTATATGGCTACTAAGGTAGATAGAATAAATAAATATTTTCTAGCTAAAATACTTTAAATAGAGAATTTAAGTTTATTTCCCTTTTTTTATTTAGTAGGTTATACCTATTATTTAGTTAGTTTTAAGCTTTTCTAAAACTATATAGAAGTAATTCTTTACTTACTTTATCTTCTTATAATAGTAGTTTAAAGTAGTTATTTAATTTATCTTTTTGAAAGTCTTTATTTTCGCTTTTACTTTAAATAGAAAATAAATTACTCATAAATTCTCCTTTAGGTTTAGGGTGATAAAGTTTAAGTTATTTAGATTTAGCCTTCAGTTTATTGAATTTATTATAAAGTTTATTTAAGATATAGTATTATCTTTAGAGTTTCCTTTATTCTTAGTACTAGTATTAAGGTTAATATTTTCTAAAGGAATATAAACTTTAATAGATTCTATAAATAGGCTTTTCTTATTACTAGATTAAAAATCGTTACTAATAAACTTCCTTAGACTATTTATAATATATTAGTTAATTAATCTTTATATTAATACTTATATATATCCTAAATTACTTACCTTTTATATTCTTATTTCAGGTTCTTTCTAGTAAGATTAATAATAAAGTTAAGAATACAATCTTTAAATTTATTATATAATAAAATCTTCAAATTAAATCTTGCATTTAGTATAAGGCTGAAAAGATAAAACTTATACTTAATCTTATAATTAATATTATTAATAGAATAAGGAAAGTATTTTTATAATATTATAAGACTTAGTTTAATTAAAAGGAATAATGAAACTAAATAAGAATTAAGTGTTTTATTGTTTTAATAATTATTAATTACTATATCAGCTTTATCCTAATAAATAAAGTCTATATTTAAGTAATATAATAAAAGCTTTTAACTACTTACCTTATTACTTTTATCAACTAAAAAGTATATAAGTCAGATTCATTATATATATTATAATATATATTACTAATTAGAGTAATAATGTTACCAATAGTAATATCTAAATAACTTTATAAATAAAAAGTAGAATTATAGAATATTTTTGATATATCTCTTGAATACTTTAACTGAATCCAACTAGTTACAGAGGGATAAATAGCTATATATATACTCTTTTTATTTATGTCTGTAAAATATCTATATACTATTTAATATAAGTATCTATAATATTATACTTATTATTTTCTTAATACTAAATAGTATATATTATATATAGTATATTAATAGTTCTATATATATTTTATATTAGCTAATAAATAATCTAATCTTAAAATACTAATTATTATATATATTACTGTTTAGCTTTATACTTATATTCAAATATTGTATATATATATATATACATATCTAGTATATTTACTAGTATTTAAGTTGTATTTATTATATAAAAAAGAGAGTATATAGCAGAGCATTAAGAAATAATAAATAATACATTACAAATATTTAATATATTATATATTACATATTATAAATACAGATATAGTATATATATTTGTAATATACTAGGTTTATTCTCCTAATATATATATTTATAATATAATATAAATACATATATTAGTATTAGTATTATTTGTAATATAATATATATTATAAATATACTAAAGTTGAATATTATATTCCACTTATATTCTATATTATAACTACTAGTTCAATACTAGTTAGTATACTGAATATTCTTCTTTTAAATATATATTATAAAATAGAGTAATATTAGATAATAACTATTATTTTAATATTAAAACTATCTATTATTAAATTTATAGTATATATAAAACCTAATTTAGAATATATAGATATTCTATACTACTTAATCTTACTTATATAATACGTATAATATAGAAAATACTTATATTAATTAATATAAGAATACTAAGATGTATTAAGCTGGAGAAATAGGTCAAATACGCTAATTACTTATATAGAAATTAATTATTAAGATTAAACTTAAATCTTTACTAGAATATTACTCGAAGCGAAAAGCTTAACTTAATAAATAATTATTAATTCTATATTAAATTAATAACTATAACTATATAATATATTGAGTTAGTTTTGCTCTATACTAATAGTGATATCTAAGCTCTTCACTCCATATATAATTCTAACTATATAATATACCCAGCAATAGTATTTATATTAATACTAGCTTATAACTAGTTTAAATAGTAATAAAATTACCTATTATTATAGATAATTATACCCCCAGTTATAATATTTAACTTTATAGTAGAACAAAACCTTATAGTAATAGTCTGTATAGCAAAAGCCTTAGTAAGGCTAGAGCTTAATATATATAGTTAAAAATAACCACTAGAGTTATAGGGTTAAGAATCTTTATAAACTTCTTAAAGATAGAATAAAATAAAGGGCCGAAAGCTAAGTATTCCATAATTTATTACTCTTCTATATTTTTATAATAAAATTAAAATCCCCTTAGAATCTATATAGCTACCTATAACTAAAGAAATATAAAATAGGTAAAGAGATATTCAGCTATAACTACTATAACTAAAACTATTAGTTTATTAAACTAGGCTTTACTAAAATTATTCTAAACGCTATAATTAATAGGCAGCCTGTAGATATTGAAGAGAAAAATATATAATTATTCTATAATCTGCTATATTAAGTTAATTATTTTAGAAACCAGTTATTAATTAGATAATACCTTAATATTAATATATTATAGTAATATTAATTCCTAAATACTATATAGTATTATAGTAATATAATTATAGAGATTTTAAAAGCTATTTAGCTATACTAGAAGGATTTATATCTATATTAATATTATTTGTATATTAGCTACACTTAATTAATATATTAAGATTATTTACTAATAAAAGTAGACTAAGTTCCACTATACTTACATAAAGCTTATAAGTTAGCTTATATTAATAGTGGAGAATTTTCATATTAGTGGCGGAAAGCTTTTATATTAGGGGCGTAAAGCTTCGTCTGGGAGGTCTGGAGGATATTAAAGTTACGGATATTAAGGTTATAATAAGTATTTAAATAGAGTAGCTATAGTAAGCAGTAATTAAATCTCTTAAGATATTTAAATTATATATAGATAGCGTGAGGATATAAGGATGTAAAAGCATAAGGTTAATATAAAAGAAGTTATTAGTTATTTATTATCTACAAAAAGATTAATATAGAGTAGATATACTAGCTGCTATAACTGTAAGGAATTTAAGTCTAAATTAACTTAAAGCTAGCTGTAGCAGTTAGCAGGGGGTGGGAGGGCTGAAGCTATACTTCAGGAAGTAATATATCCACTAATAGTAATAATAGAGAGTAAGCTATCAGCCTCTCCCACTATTTAATATATAATTATATTTTATGTTACTTTATATATTAATCTAATTTTACTTTATATTTTAAGAATTTATTTTTCCACCACAGGTACAGAGCAAAAGTAACCAAATAAAAGAATTTTTTTTAACTACTAAGTATTTAATAAGCTAGCTAAGTAAATAAATAGTTTTATTTTATATTTATAAGATACTATTCTTAATATTAAAATACCCCACTATATAGTATATTTTTATAATATTAGTATAACTGCATCTTTGAAAAGAAAGCTACTAATTAAACTAAAATATCTTATTAAATTTAACTATAAACTAATTAAACTATATAAGGTATATTTAGAATTGGAAAGCTCCGGAGATAAGGATATTAGTAATTTAATAATAATATGTTTAGAGGCTGGATTACTAAAAGCTATATAATTTATATAAGCTATATTATTTTCCATCTTAATACTAGTATTAATACGTAACTAAAAAATACTCAGACTTTATAATAAATTCCTTGAAAAACAAAATTCTAATAATATTATTTTTACCTATTCTAACCCTCCTGAGTGATTTAAAAATCAGGTTTACCTTTCACTATACTATTTTCTTTCAGTCTTTCTTAACCTACTAATATAGCTAATTCTATTAGTTAAAATATTAATCTGGACTCACTTTTTACTTCCTTTAGCTATAATGTTTTCAAATTTGAAAATTTAGCTTCAACTAACGTTTCTATTATTAAATATAATAATTATATCTTTAAAGCTATCTTTTTAGCTTTCTTATCTCCAGCTCAATGAACTAACTAAGAAGATGTTTCAGTATTATGATTTGCTGAAAATAATTCTTTTTTTCTGCCACTTAGCCTCTATACTACCTTTTTTAAAAGATCTTTCTTCCACAAAGCCTTCTAAAGATCCTTCTATAAATCCACCCTTGCAGAAGATTTCTAGCTTTTATATTAATACTAAAAGTACTGAAGTTTCTGTAAGTATATTTATCACTTATATTTATATTTATAATTACATTTTGATATATTTATATACTTTATAGGAAAAGCTTCCCTATATTTATAAATATTATAAGAGAGGTTTTAGGTATCTTCCAGACTTAAGAGAATACTATACTAAACGTAAAAAGAATAAATAGTTATATAAATATATAACGTATTAGGTATTTTTTATTACTTACCATTTAGTAAATAGATGTTTTTATTTGTTTTCTATATTATTCTGTATATTACTTTTTTCTTTAGTTTCTTATTTATTTCTTCATTTATTTTTTTTATTTATTTTCCTATCTATTTTCTTATTTATTTCCTTAGACTTATATATTATAAATATTATAAGGTTATTTAATTGGAAGAAACTAAGAATAGAAATAAATTTCAATAGTAATTAATATATTATAGTTCAATATTTCCTTTTTACTATTACTATATATTAGTATTTTACTTTATACTAATATCTTATTAGTTATTACTTAAACGCTTCAAATTACTTTCCTAATATTAGTAATATTTTAAAATTAAGTTTCTCTATTATAAAGTAATATATAACTGTAATTATAATGGTTTTAAATTAGTTAAATTATATTGTATTTATATCAATATTTACTTTGAGTTACGTTATACTATGAAGTATGCAGTAACTATATACGCTGCCCTATATATAGCGGTATATCCCCCATAACCTACTGGCTATAAATACCTAATATTTGCCGCCAGTTGTAACCTAGTGGTATAGTAATTAGTAAGTAATTACTATACTATAGATCTTAAGCCTTATATAGCGCCACACGCTATATAATATAATAATAATGATAAAACTCTACTAGAACACTAGTTTGTATCTATATAATAAGATTATTTATAGTATATAATTACCCTAATAATTAAATTAACACTAATTAGTAGTTAACCTAACTATTACTACTATACTTTAGATCATTAAAGTCTATTACGCTAGAAGAAGTAATTATAAAACCCTACACCTAAAGTCTACATAAGGTAAAAGATTATAAGATTTATTATTTAGATACTTTAGATTCTTCCCACTCTAGAATCTTACTAGAAGCCTCTAAACTATATACTCACCCCCTTAAGGGGATTACTGTAAAGAAGATACCTTTAAGTAGTAATTATAATTACCTTAGTAAACCTTCCCTTTATAGTAGTTAAATTAAGATATTTTATATAACTAATAAGAAGTTAATTATCATTATATTCTTATTATCACTATCTGGAGTATATTTAGTAAATATAATAAACTCTTTAAGCTTTTACTAAACCTTTTAGCATTAGAGATTTATAGTATCTCTAGCTTTAACTTCTTAAGAAATCTATATAACCTCTTAAAAACCCTTCCCCTACCCCTCTCTATATAGATCCAGCAAAAACGTAATAATTTTCCCTTACTTTATACCTCTCTTACCTTTATAATAATATCTAAATTAACCTCTATAGGTAAAATACTTACTATAGATATTCCTACCCCTATAATAACTTTACTAATAAGTATTCTAATTTCTATAAAACTTTATCTATATATTAACCTATCCCTCTTTAGCTAAATTCTTAATATTAACTATAATAATATTAAGGAGGAAAACTTTATAATAATTTCTACCTTTTTAGCCTATTAGATAGCCCTCTATATTTATATAAAACTCTATAATCTAGAGCTGTTTTAGATATTCAAAGGTAACTTTAAAGAATAGCCTCTTATAATATAGTAACTTACTAATACTAATATAGTCTACTATTTTAGAAACCACCTTATAGCCTATAATATTAAACTTAATCTAAATAGTAACTAAATTTATACTATTATAAGCTAACTTACCTAATAGAGTAAGTTTACTATATAGACTCTTAAGAAGATTAATAGTACTTTAAGATAATATACTACCCTTAAGACTAACCTTAAGAAATATCCTAAGTAACTTAATAACCTTATAATAGTTAAATTAGACTTTATATTACCTCTCTATAATATTCAACTAAAAATCAAAAATGCTATATCAGTAATACTCTTACTATTAGTATTTAAAGAGAGATACTTACTACTAAACTAGCTAGCCTATATATATATAACTTCAGGTAAGAAATCTCTATTATAACTATTAATCTTACTAACCTCCTATTTAACTATCTTAAAGTCTCTCTAATATTAAGAGAACTACTAAAACTATAGCTAAAACTAACTTAAATATTAAACGTACTTTCTGTATATTACTCATACTATCCCTTTTAATAATATATCTGCTAAATATGCTATAAACCTTATAAAACTATATAATAAAAGTATAAAATATAGAGGAGGCTTTTATAATATCCTTAAGTTAAAAATCTATATCTTCTATAATTACTACTTTAAGTTTAGTATTCTATAGTATATATAAGTAAAGCTCTTTTTAATTATACTTAAAGATAATATTCTTAAGTTTTACTTTAACTACTTAAGCAACTTAAATATTAACCTTATATTTAACTAAATAGTCTAATAGATTAAGAATTATTTTAAAAACAATAAAAATTAATAACTTTACCTCTCAGACTGGTAAAATACTATTTTTTCAACTATTATTACTAAAAGCCTTAATAACAGTAAAAAGAAGGTTTTTAAACTTCTAATCTTAAAACTTATATATATTTAAAAAACCATTTCTGCCAGAATCTGAATAAATAATATCCTCTACCACTAGCTTATAAGTATATACTATAGTATACCAGAATACTAGTTAGCTTTCTTTAGCCTTATAGTAGTCTTCCAAAATCTTTATAATTAGTTAAAATTCACTATAAGTAATATCTTATTAATCTAAAAGATATAATATATATAAGATAATAAAGATAATTACTAGAAGGTAGCTAGAAGCTAAGTTTAAACTAACTATATATATAATTTACCTTAAACTAACCTTTAAGACTATAGCTATATCTTTATATATATATAGTATTATACTCCAGGTAGCTATTACCTACCTCTAATAATTATATATAGCTATGATAATTAAAAATACTATATATATAGTAAATCTAATTATTAGTCTATAAAATACACTCTTAAAAAGAGGTATATCTTATATAATAGAAATAAGTTAACTACTAATTCTAAAGTATACTCTATAGTAGTATACTAAGCTTTCCTTATAAACTAGAAAAATATTAATAACCTTAATCATAATAACTTTAAGATTCTACTAAAAGTTAATATTAATAGAAGTATTATTATATAATACTAAATAGGGGAGGGGCTAATAGGTTACTCTCTATTATAACTATTAGTAGATATATTGCCTCCTGAAGTATAATTTCAGCTTTCCCACTCCCCCGCTAACTGCTGCAGCTAATTCTAAGTTAATCTAAACCTAAACCCCTTATAGCTATAGCTAGCATACCTGCCGCACGTTAACTTTTTCGATAATAAATAACTGATAACTTCTTTTATATTAACCTTACGCTCTTACGCCCTTATATTCTCACACTCTTACGCCCTTATACCCTTACACCCTCACGCTATATATAATTTAAATATCTCGAGAGATTTAGTTACTACTAACTATAGCTACTCTATTTAAATACTTATTATTACCTCAATATCCGCAACCTTAATATCCTTACTATACTCTACCTACCCCTAAGATAAAACTTTATATTTTTAATATAAAAGTTCTCTACTATTAATATAAGCTAACTTATAAGCTCTATATAAATATAGTACGATTCAGTCTATTTTTATTAGTAAATAATCTTAATATATCAATTAACTATAACTAATATATAAATAATATTTATATAAATATAGATACTTTTAGCATAACTAGATAGCTTTTAAAGTCTCTATAATTATATTACTATAATACTATAAAATATTAGGTAATTAATATTACTACAGTATATTAATATTAAGATATTATGTAATAAATAACTAATTACTAAAATAGTTAGCTTAATATAATAAATTATAGAATAACTATATAATTTTCTTTTAAATATCCATAGGCTACTTATTAATTATAATAATTAGAGTAATGTTAGTAAAACTTAGTTTAATAAACTAATAGCCTTAGTTATAGTAATTATAGCTAAATATCTTTTTAATTATTCTATATTTCTCTAATTATAAGTAGCTATATAGATTTTAAGGGCATTTTAATTTTATTATAAAAATATAGAAAGATAATAAATTATAGAATACTTAGCTTTTATAAGCTTTTTATTTTATTCTATCTATAAGAAATTTATAAAGATTCTTAATTTTATAACCTTAATAGTTATTTTCAGCTATATATATTAAGCTCTAGCTTTACCGAAGCTCTTACTATATAAATTATTACTATAAGGTCTTTCTCTACTATAAGGTTAAATATTGTAACTAGAAGTATAATTATCCATATTAATAGGTACATTTATTACTATTTTAACTAGTTATAAGCTAGTATTAATATAAATACTATTACTAGGTACATTTTACAGTTAGAACTATATATAGAGTAAAGAGCTTAGATACTACTATAGGTATAGAGTAAAAGTAACTAAATAATACTAAATAGATATTAACCTTAAGGAGAACTACTTTACTAAACTTACTCCAGAGGTATTTTTTATATTATTTTATAGTAAGAAGCTTATTATTCTAAATAAAAGTAAAATTACTAGAATCCTCTAAAATTAGGTAGTAGTTTATATTCTTACTAAAAGTATTACTATTAGTAGTAAATTTATAAATAGTATTACTACCTCTAAGTATATCTTTATACTTAAAAGCTACTATTTAAACAATATATCTTAAAATATTCTATCTAACTTAAATATTATTAGCTTCTTAACTGCTAGATACTTTTAGTTTACTATATTAAAGTAATTAGTAATTTCCTTTATTATCCTTATATCTCTGTAAAGTAAACTAGTGATAATATACTTTAGAGAAGCTACTGATATTATAATATTTAAAATAGTAAATATATTTATACTACTTAGTATTATTATATTTTATATAATTCCTTATAATATATTCTTTATCCTCTATCTTACAGATATAAATTACGTTAGTATTATATTTAATAAGTTTTATAATAAGTTTTACTAAAATAAAACACTTATATCTATTATTTAGAAATAGGAATATTTATAAAAACTTCTTAATAAAGAAAAAATAATTACCTCTATATATCTTATAGAGATAGAGATATAGAGACTTTACTACTATTTTAGATATCCAGCTGTAATCTATCTCTATAATATACTTACTAAAGTGAAATATTTAGTTAAATTATATACTCTTAAGATTCTTAAGAGATACTACTACTACTACTAAATATACAGTATAGTTTCCTTATACTTCTAATTTACTATTTAGGATAATATTAATTTCAAGTTTAAAATTATTAATATTATCTATATTAATAACTATAATATACTTTATATTATTAATATTATTACAGTATTTCATACTACTTAACTTTTACCTAACCCATTAGTAAAAATAATATTAAAAGCTTTTAAGATATATTAAATTAATATATATAAAAGTTCTTCTTATTTTATTACTTCTAATATTAATATAACCTGTTAATAAAAAAACTTTAGATTAAAGATAAGAACTATAAAACTAATAGTTTATATTATAACTATTAAGATATATAATAGTATCAGTAAAGTAAAGTATTACTATATACTTCTTCACTATATATATGAAATTTACTATATAAAACTTCCTACTACTATTTAAGAAATATTCCTTTAGGTAGTATATAAGGTAATTAATAATACTACTAGCCTAAATAGCCTTATACTTACGCTACTTATTTTTAAAGTATACTTACACTTTATAGAAAATTTAACTTTCTTTCTGGATATTATTACTTAGGCTTAAGCTATATATAAGATTATAGAGAAGGTTTACTATAAGTATACTAAATATACTATTAATTCTACTTGAGTAATATATAATAACCTTAATACTTCTTATATAATAACCTTTCTACTCTAGACTCTTATATATATATAGTAAGAAAAAAAAAGCTAGTAAGAACTATACCCTCTTATTACTACCTATAATAAAACTTATATTCTTAAGTTACTTTATAGCCCCCAAGAGTTTTAATTAATAGCTATAAAATAGTATTTTAAAAGTAATAAATAAGAGATTAATAATAATATAGTTATAGCTATAATTCCACGAAAGTTAGTATTTATAGCTTTATATATCAACCTTCAGTTAAACTAAGAATCCTTAAGTAACTTTATAGTAAATAGAAACTTATAATTCTATATAACTACTTTAACTTTATCTATAGTTATCCCTAAAATTTTAAATATATAGTTAATATTTTATATTATCTTTATTAGGAGGGGCTAATAGCTTGCTCTCTATTATAACTATTAGTAGATATATTGCTTTCTGAAGTATAATTTTAGCCCTCCTACCCTCCTGCTAACTACTATAGCTAGCTTTAAGTTAATCTGGGCTTAAACTCCTCGCAGCTATAGTAGCTAGTATACCTACCCTACGTTAACTTTTTCGCAGATAATAAATAACTAATAACTTCTTCTATATTAACTTTATATCCTTATACTTTTATATCCTCACACTATCTACATATAATTTAAATATCTTAAGAGATTTAATTACTACTAACTATAACTACTCTGTTTAAATACTTATTATAACCTCTATATCTATAATCTTAATATCCTTATAATAGACTGTACTTTACTTACTCCTAAGATAAAACTTTATACTCCTAATATAAAAGTTCTCCACTACTAATATAAGCTAACTTATAATCTCTATATAAGTATAGTGGAACTTAGTCTACTATTATTAGTAAATAATCTTAATATATTAAATATATTAATATATAAATAATACTAATATAAATATAGACACTTTTAGTATAACTATATAATATTTAAAACCTTAGTAATTATAATATTATAATACTCTAAGGTATCTACTAATTAATATAATATATTAATATTAGGATACTATCTGATTAATAACTAGTCTCTAAAATTATTAACTTAATATAGTAGATTATAGAATAGTTAGATAATTGTCTTCTGAATATCTAGAGTCTACTTATTAATTTTAGTACTTATAATATTACTTAGGCTCTTTAGAAGATATTAATATCTCTTATTATAGGAATTATAAAGGAATATTTAGAATCTGTTATTATATTACCCTAGTTATAAGTAGCTATATAAATTTAAAGAGAATTCTAGTTCCATTATAAAATACTAAGGATAGTTTAGATATAGAAAAGTAATAAATTATAGAACATTTAGCTCTTATAGGTTTTTTATTTTATCCTATCTTTAAGAAGTTTATAAAGATTCTTAACCTTATAACTTTAGTGATTACTTTCAGCTACATATATTAAGCTCTAACCTTACTAAGGCTCTCACTAATTATTACTATAAGATCTTCCTCTACTATAAGGTTAAATATTATAACTAGAGATATAATTATCTATAATAATAAGTAATTTTATTACTATTGAAACCAGTTGTAAGTCAGTATTAGTATAAATACTATTACTAAGTAAATTTTACAGTTAGAACTATATATAGGGTGAAGAGCTTAGGTACTACTATAAGTATAAAGCAAAAGTAACTAAATTACCTTTATTTTAAGAGATAATAATATCCTTCCTCCTTAAGTAACTAGTAATCTACTATCTTAACCTTAAATACTTTAAATTAAACTAATATCTCTAAATCTTATAACCTAGAGATATATAGTTAGTTTACTATCTCTAAAACTTAGCTAAAAGCTTCATTTTATAATATATCTTATAGCTAAGAAGTAGTTACATCTAATACTATTTCTTACTTTCTATATAAAAAATATAATTATAATATCTAACTTACTATTTAAGAAGTTAATTAAAAAAGAAGTTAAGAGTATTATTAATAATAATATTATAAACGTTATTTAATATAATTCTATCTTCTATAAAAACTATAAGTATTTCAAGTTTTATATTATTAATAAAATTAAAAATAAAAATACTATTAAAGTATATAAGAAGTTAAAACTTATAATTTAAGGTTTTAGAAACTATAGTAAGTTTAAGATTTTAATATAATTACTAATAATCTAATAAAGTAGCTAATAGTTAATTTTAGCTATAACTCTAACTCCTCTTAAGTATAAAAGTATAATAATATAGTTTTATAATATTATATAAGCCTATATCTAAGCTAAAATAAAGCTTATAAGGTATATTATAGCTAAACTGCCCTTATATCTTAAAAAGCAATACCCTCTAAACTCTATAATAATTATTATTAAGCTACTTTACAACATTACTAAAACTGAAATCTACTAATAGATAACTTACTCTATATATTATAAGAAGAAGTTATAAATAAAGACTTTAATATATAATCTATACCTTCTTATCTTATATACTTAAAATAATATCTTTAGTCTTATTAGTATATTGTGATGGGGTTGGGCCTGTAAACAGGCCCATTTACGTAACACAAGTGGCCTCACAA